>JAMPIV010020091.1:0-196309 GCA_024509875.1 Oreohelix idahoensis
CCCTCCCATACCCCACCCACCCCCCCCACCCCCCCCCCATCCCACCACCACCACCCCACCAAACACCCCCCCCCTCCCCCTCCCCCCCAGTCCCCTCCCCCCCCCTCCCTCCATCCCTCCGCCCCCCCTCCCACCACCACTTCCCCCCCCCCCCACCCCCCCACGCCCCACCCCCTCACCACCCCACCCCCCCACCCCCCCCACCTCCCACCGCCCCCATCCCGCCACCCATAAAACCGTACGCCCCCCCTGCCCCACGGCCCACCCCCCCCACACCTCCACCCACCCGGGGGGGGGGGGGGTAACCTTCAACCACCTCCCATGAATACAAATCAGCCCTCTCGCCGAGGACCCCTACCCTGCCACACGCCACCACCCATTCCATCCAGCCGCCCCAAACCCCCCTCCTCCCCCTACGACCAGCCTAGACCAAAACAATAACACCCCCCACCCCCACCTCACCCCCCGGCCCACCCCCCCCGCCCCCTCCCCCCCTACCCCCCCCCCAACCGCCACCCCCCCCCGACCCCCCCCCCCCTACCCCCCCCGCCCCCCACCCCCGCCCACCCCCCACCCACCCCGCACCCCCCCCCCCCCCCCAGCACCCCGACCCACCCCCCCCCCCACCCCCCCCCCCACTACAACACAACCCCACCACCCCCCAAAAACCCCCCCCATTACAACCCCACCCAACTCCCCCCCCCCCTCCCCCCCCCAGTTTTAACCCCCCACCCACCCCCCCCCCCCCCACCCCCGTGTTGCCCCCCACGCTACCCCCAACCCCCACAACCCTACCCCGCCCCCTCCCCTCACCAGCGCCCACCACCCACCCACTACAATAACCCTACACCCACTCCCACCCCCCCCCCCAAGTGCCCCCACCCCTCAAACCCCCAATACCAAATTAACCAACCACCCCCCCCCCACCTCCCCACCCCCCCCCCATCCCCAAACCCCACCCACAACCCCCCCCGCACACCCTCCGCAGACCATAAACAACCTCCCCACCCCCCCCACTGACCACTTATGTGTCCCCCCACCCCCACTCCCCCCCACACCCCCCAACCACCGGTATACCCAACATGAAACCCCTACCCCCCCCACGTCTCAACCCACCCCCATGTACCCTGCCCCCCCCTTTTAACCTAACACTGCTCACCACCCACAGACCCTAAACCCCCCCTTTTTTTACCAAAAACCCCCCCCCTCCCCCCAACACCAACCAAAACCACCCCCTCCCCACCCCACGCCCCACACCCCCCGAACAGACCCCCACCCCAACCCAACCCCGCCCACCCACGCCACACCCAATAAACCAGACCCCCGCCCCACACCCAAACCCCCCCTCATCACGCCCTCGACACCGCCCCCCCCTCTATCCCCACACAAACCCCCCACCCACAAACCACACCTACCCCACCCTCCCCCATCCACCCCCCCTACAACCCCAACCCCCACCGACACCAACCCACAATTAAATGAACCCCTCCCAGCCAAACCGCCCCCCAATACCACCCAGTTTTCGCATTCCCCCCAAACCTGACCACACTCCCACCCGTCCACCCCCCCCCACAACACCAAAACACCCACCAACCCCCCCCCCGTCCTGGACCCCCCACCCCCGTCACGCCCCCCAAACCCAACCCCCCCCACACAACGTCCCCAACCCCCCCCCACCCCACCGCCCTCCACCCCCCCCCCCCACCAACAAACTACAACCAACACCCACACAACCCCCCCCCAACGCAACTAACAACCACCACCACCCCCACACCCCCCCCCCATCCCCCCAAACAAAACAACCCCACACCCACAACACTCACAACCCCACCAACGGGGGAATTTGGGTGGCACCCCCCCCTCCACAATTAACCACAACCACGGCCCCCCCACCAAACTCAAACAACCCCCAAAACCCAACCACCCACGCCCCCACCCCACCCCCCCCCAACCCAACCCCACCCCAAAACCCCCAAACCCCCACCCCCACCACCACCCACACCACCCCCACACCCCACACAACCCCACCACCACCAACCCACCTCACCCCAACCCCCACCCACCCCCCCCCCCAAACCCCCCCCCCACAACCCTACCCCCAAAACCCCCAACCCCACCCCCCCCCCCCCCCAACCCCCACCAAATAAACCACCCCCATACCCAACCACCCCACCCCCCCCTACCCCCACCCCTCCACAACCAGCCCCCCCGCCCCCCCCCCACCCCAAACAAACACCCCCCCCCACCCACCCCCCCCCCCCCACCACCCGCCTCCCCCCCCCCCCCCCCCACCTTTCCCCAACCCCCCTAACCCCACCAACCCCCGTGCACACTCCCCCCCCCCCACCCCCCCTTTAAACAACAAACCCCAACCCCCCCACCCCCAACCACCCCCCACCCCCCCACCACCCCCCACACCCCCCCACATTTTAACCCCACCCCACCCCCACCCCCACCCCAACCACACCCACACCCACAACCCCACCACACCCCCCACACCCACAAAAAGACACCCCCCCACTCCGCCCCAACCAACCCCAACCCTCCCACCCCCCCCCCCCCCCACCACCAACCCAACACCATCCCCCCCCCCCCCCCCCCCATACCTTCACCACCCCCCCACAACCACCCCCCACCAACACCCAACAACCCCACAACGCCCACCCCCCCTCCCAATACAACCAACCCCCACCCCCCCAACACCACCCCCCCCCCACCCCACCCCCCCCCATCCCCCCCACCCCGCAACCCACCGCACCCCCCCCCCCACACCACCCTTAAATCCCTTCCCACCTCACCCCCCAAACAACAATAATCAAAAACAAACCATCCACCCAACTAACTCAACCCAACCACCCCCCAACCTAACACCCCCCCCCCGCTTTCCTCATCACAACCCCCCAAAAAAACCCACCCCCCCCCCCCCCCCCACCCCCCCCCCACCCCCCCTACCCCCCCACCACCCACACCCCCCAACCCCCACCCCCAACCCCCCCACACCCCAAAACCCCCCCCAACCACCCACTCAGACCCTACCAACCCCACCACCACCAAACCCCCCCCCCCCCACCCCCAAACACCACCACCCCCCCCCACCACTCCCCCCCCCCCCCCCACCCCTCCCTTCCCACCCCACCCCCCCCTCCCCCGCCCCCGGCCACCCCCCCACCCCCCCCCCCTCCCCCACCACCCCCCACCCCCCCAGCCCCCCCCGCCCCCCCCCACACCCCCCCCCACCCCCCCCCCCCCCCCCCCCCCCCCCCCCCCTCCCCCCCTCCCCCCCCCGCCCCCCCCCCTCCCCACCACCCCCCCCCACCCCCACCCCCCCAACCCCCCACCACACTCCCCCCACCAAAATACCTACATCCCACCAACACACCCCACAAACACAAACAGTCAAACCCCCCCCCCCCCAGCGCCCAAACCCCACACCCAAACCCACCCACCACCATAAACCCCCCAACCCACACCAACTCTCACCCCCCCCCTCCCCCCACAACAACCCCTCACCCACACCCCCCAAACACCCCCCCCCCCCCCCACCCCCACTTGCAAACCCCCTCCTACCACCACATAATCCCACCCCCCATAAAAACCCCTCCCACCCACCCACTCCCCCACACCCACACACCCTGGTTACCCACCCACCCCAACCAAACCCAACCCCCCCAAATCCCACCACCCCCAACAACCACTACCCACCACCTCCAAATAACTCCCAAGACCCCCCTTCTGTCTTCCCCAACCCACAAACCTTTTCCCATAAACCCCTCTTTCAAAACACAACCTCCACAACCCCACACCTACCCCCACCCAATCCCAATCAGACTTCCCCCACCACCACCCCCACACCCCCAACCACTACACACAACCAACCACAGCTTACAACCCCCCCTCCCCCCACCAACCCCCTACCTTCCCCTCCTTCTCCACACACCCCACCCACACCCCATTCCCACCCACCCCTCACAAATCAACTACCATTCCACTCATTCAATTTTCCCCACAACCACCCAACAACATTCCCCACCCCATACCCCCCCCCTTATACCCCCACCAAACCACCCCACTTTTCACCGACCCTGTCCCCCCCACCAACCACACCCCCCCAACCCAACCGCCACCCCCCCATCAACATTTCCACCCACCCCCCCTGTCCCACTTTACCCGGAACAACCTCAAACCACCAACCACCCACCAACCCCCCCACCTACCCACACCCTCCCATCGCCCTAGCAGAACCAACAGCCCACTCCATGAACCCCACCCCCCGCCCACCCCTCACCCCCCCCAACCGCCCCACACCCCCCCACCCTTTCACTTCAATCCCCCCACCATCCCCCCACACGCCCAACTCTCCCTCCGCCACCCCCCCACCGCCAATCCCGCCACTTACCCCAACCCACTACCTTCCCCTCTGCAGCGTACCAACCACTCCAACCCCCCACCATAACCCGTCAACCACCCACCCCATTTTTTCCATACCAACCCATTTGGAAACCCCCCCCACCCCCTTTCCAACCTTACCCCAACCCACCATTAAGCCATTGTTCAAACCCCCCCCCCTCCCCCCTCAAAACCCACCCCCCCCCCTCCCACCCACTCAAACCCACCCCCCTCCACCCCCCGCCACCCAAACCGCCACCCACCCCCCCCCCACACCCTATTCCACCCCCTTCCACTTGACTCCCCTCCCCCCCCCCCCCCCCCCCCCCCCCCCACTTTTCCCGCCCCATCCCCCCCCGTACCCCCCCCCCCCCCCCCCCCCCCCCCCCCCCCCCCCCCCCCCCCCCCCCCACCCCCTAATATCCTCCCCCCCTTCCCACCCACCCTTCATTTTCCTTCCCCTCCCAGACCCCCCCCCCCCCCCCCCAATAATTTTTTCACCCATCTTCCCCCCAACCCCCATAAACCCCACACCCCACACCCCACAAACCCCTTTACCCCACCCCACCCGCCACATCAACATCACCCCCACCACCCACCCCCCCAATATAACCCCCACCCCGTCCCATTTTTTTTTTTATTATTATTCTTCCCCCCCCCCCATAACACCCCATCCACCCCCTCCCCCCAGCTCCACGCTCCCGCCCCCCATTTTACCTTTTTTTCCCAAGTCCCTGATCACATTCCACCCTCCCAAGAGGGGAACCGACCCCGATCTTCGAGTTTATAGGCTACCCCTACACCCAAATTACTATAAATACCCCCCAACGCCACCCCTAAATTTTACATTGTACAACAAACCACCCCAATTTCATACCACTCTCCCTCGATTAAATACCCACCCCTTTTCTAATCCCCTCATATTTAGGTTAAAAACCCCCAATTTTTTTATAATAATTTTCCACCCAACTTAACCACAACTTTCCCCCATTTTAAAACCACATTCAAATTTCCCACCCCCCCCACCCCCTTAAACATCCACCCATACCACATAACTTTTTTTTCCCCCAACCCCCTTAACATTCCCCCTCCTTCCCCAAATACACCCCCCCCACTTACCCCATTTTATTTTCACAATTCTTTTTTCACTACCCCACCATTAAATACACATACCTACTTCTTAATTTCACACACAATTTATCCAATTTTTGTCACCCCCCCCCCATTCCCCCAACTTAAATTTGTACTACACAAAGAAACCCAATTCCCTCCCAAATAACACCCTCCCCCCCCCAAAAACAATTTAACCCCAACACCCCCACACTCAATCCCCAAAATAGAAATCCCTATACCCTTACTTTTACCCACACTTTATAATTCCCCTTTAACAAACAATTCAATTAATCATAACCAACCCAAACCCCCAAAAACCATAATCTTAAACCCCAAAACACAGTGTACCCAACCACCAAAATTTCACCCCCCCCCCCCCCCACCTCTCCCCTCCCCCTGTTCCCCAACCCATCCCCACCAATTAATGAATTCATGTAAAACAGTACTAACCCGCCCCCCCCCCCAAACAACAAGAATTAATCGTATAATTCAAAAAAAATAGAGATGGGAAAAATATCCAACACAACACCCCCTTTCCCAGACCCAAAAACCCCAAAACCCAAAAAACACAAACAATTTTTTTAAACACACCCCAAACAAATAAAAGCTTCGGCGGAAACAACACCCCACCAATAAGAAGAAAAAATACCCATAACAATTCCCCCCCCCCATTAAACACCAACTCATCCCATACCGAACCCCCCCCCAACCCAACAATAAAACCCCACACCCACCCCCCCCAAAACCAATGCCCCCCCACCCCAAATACACCCAACAAAACACAAAATCAACAATAAAGACCGCCAAAATTAAACTTCAACACCGCACCCTAATGTTCTCCCCCCCACGCCCCCCAACTCACCTACAACCCCCACCCCCCCCCAAACCCTCCAACCCAAAACACCCCATTATACAGCCCCCCTCCATAACCCCCAAACCACCACTTTTAACCCATCCCCAACCTCCCCAACAACAAAACAGTCCCCATACCCACCAAACCACCGGACACCCCCACCCCCCTCCCACCCCCCACCCTCCAATTTCCCCCAACCCCCCCAAACCATGGTCCCACGTCTTCCCCCCCACCCCACACAACCCCACCCCCATCTCTCCCAGGTTATGTCTTCCCTCCTCTTAAATTTCCAAGACAATCTCCCAACTGTCAACCTCCCCAACTGCTCATTGAACTTCTCGACCCTCACCATCTTCCCCCCCTCGCTTCCCCAACCTTATCTTTTCCCATATTGGTTAATTCCTCCCTATAGTGTACCCCTTCCCATTCTATATTACCTCCCCAAATATCTCCTCTATCCTTCCGGTCTTGTACGCAGAATACTATTACCACAATTCCAAATCCATAGTACTCTCTTCAAATCCGGAACTTCCCCCCCCCCAGTTCCCCAGGAATTACCCCCCCCCCCCTCTCATCCCCCCACGCAACCACGTCCACTCCCCTCTCACCCACCCGCATTCCTCACTTCCCGTTCATAATTCTTTCCACCCACTTCCACCCTCAAATTTCTCCTTCTTCGCGCTAATTCCTATTAAATCCTAAAATTTCGCTCTTCTAATTTCCATAAAATCTTTCACCATTGACCTTCCCAATAATTCTCTCGTCCTCACCCTCCTCTTCCCATCTCTCCATTCAATTCCCATTCGCTTCTTTCCTCTCCCCTCCCCCAAAAAATTTCCCCCCCAATCCCCTCCTACACGGTGCCATTTCCCCAACTAAACTATACCTCCCCCCCTCTCCCTAACCCTCCCAACCTCCCCTCTTCCCTTGGGTCTAATATAATGTGTGACACAGAACAAAACACACATGAAAGATCTTAATACCCTCCCCCCACATCACATTTCGTTATTAAAGAACCACGTTTGAGAAGCTCGTCTCCACATTATTTTATGCTTAGATAACAGATATTTCACCTTCCCTCAATCATCTCAAAGCAAACACCTCCTCCCCCCCTCCCCGCATTCTACATCTCCTACTACGAGTGTCGCCTATAGAATTCGCATTAAGGTGGAAGAGAGTCTTTAATGCGACAGATGGTTTAAAGAAGCTTCTAAATATCGTTTAGTTTCCTCTATCATACTCCATTCCTTAATTCCCCAATGAAAAAATGTACAACCTGGTTCACAAAAGTTAAAGAAGAACTATTTACACCAGAACACTCATCTATACTTTAGTATCCAGAAACTTCACGCCGCACTTTGGCCGCACCGGCCTCATAACAATTCCACCATAAAATCTTGCAAAAAAACATTCACGTGGAGGTAACGAATGACTATCATGGCATTCAGCCCCACATTTATACTAGGACCATCCATATCTCAACTTACACAGTCTGTGTGTGTATAACGAAAAAGCATAAATACCTCCCGACTACCCGGTAAACCGATTCCCCACTAACCGCCCACCTACTCCCTAAACCCTTTTCCATTCCCATTCGCCTTTCCCACCCCATCCCCCTATACCTCATCCTACCCTCTATGCGTATCCTTACCCCCCTCCTCTGCCTCACCATCTCCTCCAATCCACCCCCACCCCCACGCCTACCCTCCCTTACCTCCGTCAATCTTTTCCCCCCCCCCCAGACAAACACACACCGCACCACGCTCCATTACCCACTACCCACAGTTCCCCACGCCCAAGACTCATACCACTTACTACTACTTGGGCAAGCCCACACGCTCAAACTTATCCATCCCCCCCCTGCCTCGCACCGTCACACTTGCCCCCGTACACCTCCTGCTCCCCCATTCCCCACCACCCCCTGCCCCAACGCCCAAACCCACTCTCAGCCCCTGCCTACTGGCAATCATCTACTCTCCCCCCCGTCCACCGCACCGCCACACCCCTATAGTCCCCCACCCCCGTTATTTCAAGCGTCAACCTCGCGTCCCTACACACTCACCCTTAATCAATTATTTGAATGCCAATGTGGTTCACCTTTCTTGCCGATATTCTTGTGATAAGGATTATTTTGTACATCGCTAGAACGGTGGTGTTATTTCTAGTGGTTTTTTCCTGTAGATCATTTACGTTAAGTATCTTACGTTGGAGTATTGCTTTATTACAGTACAGGGCTTAGCTGGTGAGCAAAAGTCATGGTTGATTCACTAGATAGGATATTTTGGTGATTTTGTACTGCTATATTGAGTTATTGATTATTGCAAGTAGATTGGCATTTCCATTGCATTGTTATTTCATGTGTATTGTTAGCCGTGTGTGGTTTTGTGTGTGTGCAATATTTATTAAAGGGTTATTACCTGTTCCAGGTGTTATTGGTTATTTAATGTCAGCTACTGTATATGGATAATATGGGCCTAACACCATATTCCCAATATGCCTCAATGGGCGTGTAACGGGTTCCTTTACTTTTTTTACCTTTTACTGTATGCTATGGTCGTCTCCTAGCGGTTAGAGCCAAGGTTATGAAAGTAATAATAAAATCCATAGTGTAAGTAGTTTTATTTCTGACAAAATTCTAAAACATTGTCCCTACTCATTCTCTTTGTATTATATTAGGTACTGTCACTGCTTCTGTATTTGTCTACTGACTCTAGCAGTCAAGATGGTTATGGCTTGAGAACCACTGTTGTTATTTTAACACGTCTGTTATAGCAATTATCTTAGTACTCAATGTTCTTATTTCTACGATTGCTTGCTCTGTTGTACTTTTATCTTCTTAACATTCGAGTCTTAGTGTGATTACTTGGTGCATCTTTAGAAAAATCTGGCCTAACCGCCAGAGGTAATAATTTCTACCAAATGTCTTTTGTTTCGCATTTCTCAATGGCTAGCTGCTACCCATTGTTCTTCGCATAATTCTAACTATTTATCTTTTTGTCGAGATTCGACATACCTGGTCGTCTGGTCGTATTGAGAAGGTGTACATTTTCTTCAACATGGGAACATGTCTCACTAGTCCACAGTTCTTTCATCTTAACACTTGGGAGAGAACCCTATTTCTCAACTTACGCTTATCGCGTCTGGATCTGAACTGATCAAACCTAAACCTCGATTTACCATTACAATTTGTTACGAAGTTTCTAGATCAGACTTTGTCAAGAACCGTTCACTCGCTTCTACATAATGCGTGCAAAATTTAATTTGTTCGCATTACCCTAAAACCAAATTCGCCTTATCCCTCAAGTGACGTAATTATAAATTATCGCTCTTTGCTTCTCAATAACCATGTCTAGTTTTATCGTTATCTAACGCAAACTCCAAGCCCGCCAAATCCGTTTATGCAAATTTATGAAACCGGAATTTCTAACACACGACTTCCTATTAATGAAAAAAAAACCAAAAAAAAACAAAAAACACGAATCTGTGTCCATGGGGGAGTGATTAAAGAGTTATCACCCTTTACTTACAATTCAACAAGTCATAGTCTTATCTCCCCTTCAGTTAGACCCCATAGTCTGTCACTTTCTGTATGCACATTTTCTACAATACATTTTTGACACTCGACCTTCCTATCACAAGTTCACTGTACTATGATTTACGAGACCGTAGGTCTTTATCTGGTGTGTTCTTCCAGCTACATTTATAAATTGAAAAGTATGGCACTAGGAGTGTCTACATAAATGTCTAGATCATTATGTCCTATATCATACTTGCGAGTTGTGTCGTGAAAGTGACAAAGCTAGTGATAGTACTCTTAGTGTTCCATACTGGTCGAATGAGCGTCCGGTTAACAGAGTGGTTAGAGAGCTGGTCTCTCGCGGTAAAGGACCCGGGTTCGATTCACGGTATCCACACGTTCCAGTCTAACCAGCTGTAAGTGGGTACCGGATTTTGCTCTTGAGTTAGAGAAGTAACAGTCAGCGAGGAAAGGAACTGTTCACCCAACATCTCTCTTCCGGACTTCGTATAGTGAAATCTCTAACACTTCACTTCCCTACGTCATTATCTGATATGGGACTACGTTTACCTTTTACTGGTCGCATGTAGTAATACGAAAGGTCTCGTAGTGCAGTAATGGCGTCATTCGTAGGAATATGACTCACCTACAAACTGTTTTAATTTACGTCTTTCCTATGTCTTATTATTTATGGTTTTGTTAGGAATGTCCGCCATTGACTGATTTGTTTATTTGTTAAAGAGTCACACGGCTCAGATTTTCCTCTTTATTTGTTTTTATGTCACAGTTCCTGATCGCATTAGTCAATTAATACTGGTGGAGGGTACTGAATAGGCGACTTCTCTAATTCTGAAGAATAATAATGATGTGAATCGAGACGTTGTCATAACCGGTAGTTGTCATGCGGATAAGCTCCCACTGCAGATAAATGCTTCTACGGCACGCTCCTCAATTTGCTTCTGACAACCAAGCCTTGCTACTGCTCTTCATGGCTGGCTCAATTTGAGCCAGGCAGAGCTGTTTCTAATAACAGGAGAAGAGACAAAGGTGAGCCGCTGGCACCCTAGAACCAGCAGCTTCAGGCAGATAGGCATCGTCATTCTTGGTTGGTAGCTTATCCAGGAGAAGGTAAACAAGAGGGGTCCAATGACCCCTTGTACTGGTTAGTAAAGACGTGAGCACAGACAATATCAGAGTACCGGGAACTGACTACTCCTCTTTGACGTTATGTCTTCTCCTTATATCAATGGATCTGACCTATAGCCCACAATCAATAATGACAATGGAGGCACCAGTATGTGCTGCAGTGGTGGGTAATTGCAAATGGTGGCAATATGTGTTGTGGGTATATAATCCAGAGAGCAGCCTTAAAGTTGGAACAGGCTATATGCTGGACGCTGCAGTAAAACCTGGAAAAACGTCAGTATAATTGAGACTGAAGTGTAACAGGCAACACGGTACGGGGTGACCAATGTCGTGAGAAATTCTAATCCACATATATAAATTAAAAAGTAAATGTAAAGCCTAACACATAAATTCAATAAAAGGAAAGAAGAATGGTAAAGAACAGTGCAGTCACAAAGACTGTACTCGAGATCCCCCTTTTTCTGCTTCGTCTGCATATTCTCACGCTTTCACGTTGATAGTAAAGCCTACTGCATCAATACACGCTTTCTACAATAAAACGTGTACTGCATTTCTAAGAAAACCTTGAGATACGCAAGCTGATTAATGACCTAAATTATTACTAGCATTAATTACACTACGTTAACATAAACGAAAGGACAGATGGACTTAGGATAGAAAGAGAGGGAGGGCTGAAAGCCGGAACGCATGCAACACTAACCCGCGTCTCGCGATACAATTAATGCCATCACGCGCGAAAGGCCAGAAGCACTAACTTTTTTTCAAATAGACCGTGATAAAAAACACTACCCATACGAGAGATAGGTTTAAAAACCTGTAAAACGCTTATTATGAAACATGACATTATACTGTTTTATGTCTGAAAGCATGACAGTACCCAGACACCACATCGATCGAAGTGAACGGGAGGTAGAAGAAAATGCATATTTTGAATGCAGCCACTTGGCTCCATTAAATTTATATATTTGGGTTCCTTAGGACTTGCTGACAAAGAATATGTTGGGTGTTACGCAAATAGTCTAGGGATTATCAAATTAGAGCCAAAAGAAAATAGTGAGGGTGTCAGACAACACCAAATCAGAATCGCACAGTGGCATGTTTTGAAACCACAATTTTACGGGAAATGGGCCAACAAGTTACATCCTATTTGATTGGCGGGAATGATATGTAAGGCTAAACACGATTAGACGGCCTACAAATACTAATTCTTTGTTGTTAGGGGAAACGGTAGTAAGGGTACTTTTTTGAAAAGCTGTGTAAACATGGCCCGATTGGTTAGACCCGCCAATATAGTCAATTAGGAGCGTCAGTTCAGTGCCACATTTTTCAAATAAACTTACTAAAGAAACAGTGCGTTGAGAGCCAGAGCATATTTTTCTAAATAAAAGCCTGGGACATAGGCAGATCGAAATTGAACCATATTCATCGCCAGTCAACGTATTTGTGTATTATTTCCCTGAATTGTGGGACCGTGGTCCTAAAGTTATTGAGCAGCACCTGGTCTGAGCTTTGCTGAATCTAGAGGCTGACAGCATACTCCTGGGTCCAAATAGCGACCAGTGAGGTGTCTCCAGAACCCAGTGAAGCAATCGAGCAGAGGAGTCTTTTCCTGCCGCCATCACGAAAGATAAGCTTCTGTGGCCAGAGGAGCTCAACATTATGTGTCCCTCTCCAAAATTGACATTATAGTAACACAGAGGGACAATAAATTGTTTCAATTGATAGGAACTGTGAACGTTTCCCCATACTATTTCCAAGATAAACAAACACTTGAAGTCATGATGACAAATAACAACATAGCTTGAAAAACAAAACCAGTATTACCTCATAGTACTACTACACAACTGACACACATAGGATAATACTAATACAATATGTCACTACAATGTTCATATTTATAAATTATGTACATATAAATTGTGATTACATTTGATTGTGATTCCTGGTTCACTGTGTAGTTGAATCAGGATATCTATTAGTGAAAGTAATTAATACATATATATTTGAAACTTTACACTTGACTCATTTAAGATAGTCTTATAGAATGTGAAATGTGTGTGAGTGTCACAGTGTTGTAAAGTGTTGTGGAATAAATTAAATTGTTTATCTGTCTGTTGTTGTTGTGACTTACACTTCATCATATACATAACCCTAGACATTCAACGTAGTCATCACAATATTCCAGAATAATTCTGACTGAGGTATAAATGTGGTAGCAAGTAAGGTTATCTGTAAAACCCTACACCTATTAGATACAGATACCTTCACAGCTGATCTCAGTCAGTACACTAGGTCCCCTATAACTATTTATCTCATCCCACTTTACCACATATATTGGTGTCTCGCTTTCGGGATATTGAACTTTCTCCTATTATATATATTGGGAATAATAAGAATTAAAAGGTATCCTTGGGTGGAAATAAATAAGGTTGAGTTCTCAGTGATTGTGGTTGTCATTAGATAAGTATTGATAGATTGAATTGTTTACATTTGCATGTTAGACAATGGCCGACTTTGCAAAATTTCGATCTGCTGCTGTGCAGACTGCAAAAGAGTTAGGAATGGACGGGCAAATTATGATTGCCTATGTCACTGCTGAATGTGACAAATATATTGAACGTGAGGAAAGAAGATCTGAAGCTGAAAGAAAATTAGAGGCTAAAAAAGAAATTAAGAGGCTGCAGATTGAGGCTGACAAAGACTCTAAGGCATTGGAGGCAGATAGGGAGATTAAGAGGCTCCAGTTGGAAGAGAAAAAGGCAGAAAGGGAAGCCGAGGAAAGAAGACAGGCTGTAGAGAGGGAAGCAGAAAAGGAGGAGAAGAGATTACAAAGGAAACATGAGTTACGACTAAGGGAGTTTGAGTTTGAAGGCCATGCTCCTGAAAATGGTGCCAGTCCCTTTACCTCCGATGCTACTGCTAGTCAGGGAGCCTCAACCTCAGCTATGAATTTTCATTTAGATCATTTTGTTGAGAAAGACGATGATATTGAGAACTATCTAAATAGATATGAACTATTAGCTACCACGTATGGGTTAGAGAGAGAAAGGTGGAGCTTAAAGTTATCTCAAGGGCTTCGTGGTGCAGCTTATGAAGTTTTTGCCAAAATGAGCAGAGGTGATCAGGAAAATTATGACATGCTAAAGCAGGCTCTTTTGTTAAGATATGAAAAGAACGCAGAATTTTATAGGAAAAAATTTAGGAATGCTAAACTACTGTCAGGTGAAACCTATCACCAGTTCTCTGCACGGTTAGAGACATACTTGGAGAAATGGACTTCTCTGGGGAAAACCCAAGATCTTAAGGAAATGGTCCTTATAGAACTACTAAGAGAGTCCATGGCTCCAGACCTGAGAAAGTTTCTCATGGAACAAGGTGCAGAGAGACTGGGTGAGTTATTAAGTGTTGCCGAAAGGTACCAAGCAGCTCAGGCAGAGGTATCAGGTAATAAAAAGAAACAGGTAGATAATTTTAGGGCACCACAGAACTTTAATAAATTTGATCCTAGAGATCAAAACAAAGGTAAGCACCAGTTTGATAGGCCACGGTATGACAATAAAAATAAAACCCCACAATTCGATGAAAGGAAATATGATGAAAGAAAATCTTTCAACCAAGGAAAGAGATGGTGTAACAATTGTAAGATGAACAATCAAGACACTGACCATTGTAGAAGGAAACCTCCTCATTGTGC
Organism: Oreohelix idahoensis; assembly: GCA_024509875.1. Classification (NCBI taxonomy): domain Eukaryota; kingdom Metazoa; phylum Mollusca; class Gastropoda; order Stylommatophora; family Oreohelicidae; genus Oreohelix; species Oreohelix idahoensis. The sequence goes on from JAMPIV010020091.1 coordinate 14,710, forward strand.
TGCTATGACATCTGGAAAAAAGGAAAAAAAGGTCAAACCTGCGGAACTACAGGAACCATACCACCCCCTAGTGTGTGAAGATGTCATGTGTAATGGTGTCACCATAAGGTGTTTATATGATACAGGTTTAGATTATGATTCCGTTGTGAGTTCTCACCTGGTGCAGGCAGATCAATACACCACAGAAACAGTGGAGATTCAAACTGCAACCAAGGATGTAGCTACCATGACACTTCCCGTTGCCCGGATAAAGGTGAAAACGCGATATGTGGAAGGGATCATAAAAGCAGCAGTGATAAATGAGCCAATCTACCCTCTGATATTGGGGTGTAGATATGTCTTCTTGGGGAATCCCAAGAGACCTGTGATATTGGCAACAGTGCAGACCAGATCACAGTCTAAAAAAGAGGAGGATAATCCAATAAATATTCATCCAGATGAGATGAGGAAGGCACAGGCGGAGGACAAAACACTCAACCCGTGTTTCAAGAAGTTGCCCAAATCTCATACACCTCCAGGCAAGGGAGAATTTTATATGCAGAACAAGCTGATTTATAGGAAGGCTGGATCTGAATCCAATGGTCACTGACAGCTGGTCCTTCCCACTTCATATAGGACTAAAGTGTTGGAACTAGGGCATGCGATTCCTTTCAGTGGTCATATGGGGATCAGCGCAACAGGACAGCGTATAGCTTGTCACTATTTCTGGCCAGGGATAACTGAAGATATCAAAAGATATGTAAAATCCTGTCCAGAGTGCCAACGAGTAGCACCTAAGCATTGGACTGCACCAGCAACTTTGGGGGAAATGCCCATAGTGGGAACACCCTTTGAGAGAGTTGCCGTGGATCTTGTGGGACCTCTCACTCGAACTAAGAGAAGGAACAGCTACATTCTGACTCTGGTGGACACATGTTCTATGTGGGGAGAGGCGGTAGCTCTGTCATCGATTGATTCTAAACATGTGGCAGAGGCATTACTCACAATTTTCACAAGGTTAGGCTTTCCCAATCAAATCTTGACTGATAATGGCTCTCAGTTCAAGGGGAAACTAACAGAAGAAGTTTTAAGGATCTTCCAGGCCAAACACTTCCATTGTAGTGTGTACCATCCCCAAGGGAACGGCCAAGTGGAAAGATTTAATGGCACATTGATGTCAATCCTGAGAAAGGTGGCACACGAAAAACCAGATACATGGGACCAGTACCTTCACGCCGCCCTCTTTGCTTATCGGGAGGTACCCCATAGTTCAACCGGTATGGCCCCGGCAACATTATTGTTTGGAAGGCCAATAAAAGGTCCACTCGAATCTCTGTTAAGAACGTGGACTGATGAAAAAGCAGAGGAAAATATTACATCCTCATACCAATATGTGAATGAGCTGACCACTCGTTTAAAAACTGGCTGGAAACTTGCCAATGAAAATTTGAGACAAGCCAGGAAGAAACATGCTGCCTATTATAACAAGAAAGCTAAAGACAGAGATTTGGCTGTGGGAGAGAAGGTACTGCTTCTTCTACCCGGTAGTCAAAATAAGTTACAAATTGGATGGCAAGGTCCATATACAGTTCTAGAGAAGGTGTCTAGAACCAATTATAAGATAGATAAGAAGGGGAAAGAAAAAATCTATCATGTGAATCTCCTTAAGAAATATTTGGAAAGAGAAAATCAGGAAGAGACACACTTGTTGACCTTGTCCATTGCCATGGAAATGAAAAAGGAACCACTTTCATCATTTGAATATCCATTACATCCCTGTGAGACAGCGGCACAGGTGAAAATCAGTACGCATTTAACGAAAAATCAGAAAGAGAGAGTGCAACAGGTTCTAGATAATCATACAGAGGTGTTAACAGACCGACCGGGGCATACAAACTTATTGGAATATGATATGAAGCTGATAGACCCCACACCTGTCTGTATGAAACCCTATTCGATTCCTTTTGCTAAGGAGAAAGCTTTGAAGGAAAAGATAGACTATTTGTTGAAGGAAGGAATTATTTCACACAGTGAAACTGCGTATAGTTCCAGTGTGGCACTCTTAAGGAAACCCTCTGGAGAACATAGACTCTGTATAGATTACAGGAGACTGAATGCTATTACAGAAGGACAGGTGGATCAATTGCCGGATACAAATCAGTTGTTTGCCAAGCTAAATAAAGCTAAATATTTCTCAAAAGTGGATCTGAGTAAAGGATACTATCAGATTACAGTAAAGACTGAAGTTAGACCATACCTAGCTTTTAGTACCTCAGAGGGACACTATGAGTTTAACAGATTGCCATTTGGATTGAAGAATGCGCCTAGTGTCTTCTCTAGAATAATGAGAAAATTATTGGACCCTCTGAATAATCCATGCATCACAAATTTCATGGATGATATCCTTATAGCCACAGAAACATTTGAGGAACACATTGACTCTCTGAACATGCTGTTTAATCGACTTAGAGAAGCGAATTTGACAGCCCGACCAACCAAATGTTGTGTTGGATGTAAAGAATTAGAATTCTTGGGACACACAGTCCATCAGGGAAACATGACCCCTGACCCCAAGAATTTAGAGAAACTAAAGAAAGCCCCGAGACCACAAACCAAGAAAGACGTGAGATCCTTTGTCTCATTATGTGGTTTCTACCAAAAGTATATCAAAAACTTTAATTCCATATGTGCACCGTTAACTGATTTGACACGCAAAGGACATCCAGATCGAATTACATGGACTCCACAATGTGAATTGGCTTACCAGGAATTGAAGGAAAAGCTTACAAGCAAACCTATTTTGAAATTACCTGACTTAAGACAAGAATTCATTGTAAGGACGGATGCCAGTAATATCGGGTTGGGTGCAACCCTGTTACAGAAATCAGATGCACTGGATGGGGAATTAAGCGCGGTGGCATATGCTAGAAGAAAGTTGAATAAAGCTAAAACCAATTACTCAACTAGCGAAAAAGAATGTCTTGCAATAATATGGGCGATAAAGAAATTCAATATTTATCTGTATGGGAAGGCATTTAAGTTGCAAACGGATCACAAACCCTTGTCGTTTCTAGCGCAGGCTAGGCATGAAAATTCTAGATTACTCCGATGGTCCTTACGTATGCAGCCATTTGAGTTTAGCATAGAGTATATATCTGGAAAAACAAATCTGGGAGCGGATTTTTTAAGCCGCCATCCGTGTGATGAGAATCACCCTAAGCCCCAGAAAAAAAAAATTTCTCTATGTGTATATAGAATTATAGACTGACATATAACGTCTGTTTCAAGTGGGGAGAATTTGTCGTGAGAAATTCTAATCCACATATATAAATTAAAAAGTAAATGTAAAGCCTAACACATAAATTCAATAAAAGGAAAGAAGAATGGTGAAGAACACTGCTGTCACAAAGACTTTACTCGAGATCCCCCTTTTTCTGCTTCGTCTGCATATTCTCACGCTTTCACGTTGATAGTAAAGCCTACTGCATCAATACATGCTTTCTACAATAAAACGTGTACTGCATTTCTAAGAAAACCTTGAGATACGCAAGCTGATTAATGACCTAAATTATTACTAGCATTAATTACACTACGTTAACATAAACGAAAGGACAGATGGACTTAGGATAGAAAGAGAGGGAGGGCTGAAAGCCGGAACGCATGCAACACTAACCCGCGTCTCGCGATACAATTAATGCCATCACGCGCGAAAGGCCAGAAGCACTAACTTTTTTTCAAATAGACCGTGATAAAAAACACTACCCATACGAGAGATAGGTTTAAAAACCTGTAAAACGCTTATTATGAAACATGACATTATACTGTTTTATGTCTGAAAGCATGACAGTACCCAGACACCACATCGATCGAAGTGAACGGGAGGTAGAAGAAAATGCATATTTTGAATGCAGCCACTTGGCTCCATTAAATTTATATATTTGGGTTCCTTAGGACTTGCTGACAAAGAATATGTTGGGTGTTACGCAAATAGTCTAGGGATTATCAAATTAGAGCCAAAAGAAAATAGTGAGGGTGTCAGACAACACCAAATCAGAATCGCACAGTGGCATGTTTTGAAACCACAATTTTACGGGAAATGGGCCAACAAGTTACATCCTATTTGATTGGCGGGAATGATATGTAAGGCTAAACACGATTAGACGGCCTACAAATACTAATTCTTTGTTGTTAGGGGAAACGGTAGTAAGGGTACTTTTTTTGAAAAGCTGTGTAAACATGGCCCGATTGGTTAGACCCGCCAATATAGTCAATTAGGAGCGTCAGTTCAGTGCCACATTTTTCAAATAAACTTACTAAAGAAACAGTGCATATTTTTCTAAATAAAAGTCTGGAACATAGGCAGATCGAAATTGTGCCATATTCATCGCCAGTCAACGTATTTGTGTATTATTTCCATGAATTGTGGGACCGTGGTCCTAAAGTTATTGAGCAGCACCTGGTCTGAGCTTTGCTGAATTTAGAGGCTGACAGCATACTCCTGGGTCCAGATAGCGACCAGTGAGGTGTCTCCAGAACCCAGGGAAGCAATCGAGCAGAGGAGTCTTTTCCTGCCGCCATCACGAAAGATAAGCTTCTGTGGCCAGAGGAGCTCCACATTATGTGTCCCTCTCCAAAATTGACATTATAGTAACACAGAGGAACAATAAATTGTTTCAATTGATAGGAACTGTGAACTTTTCCCCATACTATTTCCAAGATAAACAAACACTTGAAGTCATGATGACAAATAACAACATAGCTTGAAAAACAAAACCAGTATTACCTCATAGTACTACTACACAACTGACACACATAGGATAATACTAATACAATATGTCACTACAAGGTTCATATTTATAAATTATGTACATATAAATTGTGATTACATTTGATTGTGATTCCTGGTTCACTGTGTAGTTGAATCAGGATATCTATTAGTGAAAGTAATTAATACATATATATTTGAAACTTTACACTTGACTCATTTAAGATAGTCTTATAGAGTGTTAAATGTGTGTGAGTGTCACAGTGTTGTAAAGTGTTGTGGAATAAATTAAATTGTTTATCTGTCTGTTGTTGTTGTGACTTACACTTCATCATATACATAACCCTAGACATTCAACGTAGTCATCACAATATTCCAGAATAATTCTGACTGAGGTATAAATGTGGTAGCAAGTAAGGTTATCTGTAAAACACTACACCTATTAGATACAGATACCTTCACAGCTGATCTCAGTCAGTACAATAAGTCCCCTATAACTATTTATCTCATCCCACTTTACCACAACCAAGAATCTCTGGAAATAAACAAGCAATCAAAATCCTATTAATAACCCATAACCATGCACATCTTTGTCTTCTCTCACTCATACAAACATAAATAAACTCTCCCTCTCCGTCTCCCATCCCATACAAATCAAAACAAGCTCTCATCATTCATTCGCTGTTTTTTACCTTAGATTTCTCTCGGCGCTGCTCGAGCAATCAATCATTTAAAAGTGGCGGCGCTAGCCAACGTATTTCAGACATACATATCTTACGATTCCAATCGAACTGTTAAGCTTATCTCCACAACCCAAGGTTATAAAAGTTGCTCCGTGTGTAAATTATTCAGTAAGTAATAACACTGGGTAAGTTACAAAAATAGCAGTAAGTTTATACTCAGTATTTACACAATAGTAATACCCTTTACAGTAATATTAAGCACAGAGGAAGCGCTCGAAAATGGTAATAATATTCTACACAGACTCACAATTTCTGTCTTTAAGAAAAACAATTTAAATTTAACCCCTTAGTATTTTTTTCTGAATGGTAGCGTACTTTATAAAATTCTGAGTTTCCCTGTCCCAGAAAAATGTATCTTAAGGAAAAATATATATAGATTTAAAATGAAACAAAGTAACGATAGATCTCTATTCTATAAGTTAAGTGTCAATACCTGGTGCCTATGCTACTTCATTAATTAAATAAATGTGTGCTAACCGACTCAAAAAAATTCATAAACTCAATACAACTGAGATTGGCACTTATGACTGATACACTTTGTAAGGTAGCAAACAATTGTTTACTGAAAACAATGACAAGGAGTGTTAGTGATGCTTAGTTTAAACAGTAAGATACAGTCTGCAGGTGTTCTTGCCTGAGGTAATACGACGTAAGGGCATCGGGTGACGTCTCCCTTGCGTCCCCTGATAAAAGAAAAAAAAACGACATCTGTAGCGACCCTTAGGCGGTAATTTGAACAACGCATTCGGACAGATGAAAGATTAAGGTCGATTCCCTGTGTTCCCGGGCTCTCTGTGAAAGAAACAATCAGGAAACTCGTCCGTCTCTTACACGAAAGGCAGAATAAATGACCTTTAGTTAGATGCAGATGCACACGTGTAAAGTGGTGGAATGTAGCCTGTCCAACGTGACGTGACTAATGCAGATAAATAGAAAGATGATAAAATCACATACTTTGAGAAAAAAAGAGCCATCCAGGCTATCAGAAGCGAAAAGAATCGATCCAACGACGACTACTACAATCTTGACCGGCAGGCACAGATCACCACTCTTCGACTCAGGACAGGGCATAAAACACTGAATAAACACATATAATCTACTACAGTCTGCTTCACCGATGTGCACATGGGGATTAAACAAAGAAACTGCTGAGTATGGCCCACAGGATTATCCTCTGTATGACCAGTTACGAAAGATATACTGGCCCAATGACTAAACACTCAACTCAAAGCTGTACGGAGCTAAAGAGGAACTCCAGACAACAGTCGAATTCATCACGAGAGCACGTCTATCGGTGTAAACATCACAGATGCGATCACAAGAAGAAGAAGAGCATTCAAATCACGACGCGAATAATATTTACAAGTTTCAGCTTTCTTTGATATTTTGTTTGTGTTTTACAGATCATCCAGCAGACTGTACAATCATTATTAAAATTTAAAAATAAAAATAAAAAATTCAAGGCCGCATACACTTTTAAATTAAATCATTTATTGTATTGTATTTACATTATTATGCACAAACAATTTGTACACAATTTTATCTCAAAGGATATTAACATTTTAGTCAATGGTAACTTGGGTATGTCATATTGTGAAGCAGTTTTGGGTGGAGGTGAGGATGACATCGTGTCACCAGGTTAACCCGTGGATTAACCAGGGATAATTATCTTGGTTGCGCAGGCGTTGCCATTGGCACAGATTTGCCCTCGCAACCCGGTAAGAATAGACTGTAGAAGCAGAGTAAGGCGAATCAGAGAAAGTGGGATATGTTTCTAGAAGATAAACGCAGTGATTCTGAATCCTGTGACACTATCGCTCCTATCAATATGTTTATCCTCTCATATATCTCGCGAGCCCCCAACCACTCTACCCTCTTGAGTGAACAGAAGAGTAAAAAAGAAAGAACTTGTATGTCTCTCTCGCACACTTTTTTCTTTTTCTATTTATGTAAGTAACGTGTGTTGGTAACGCAAACACTATTACAACATTTATTGAATTACTTATTTGTAGGAGAAAGTAACAAGAACGTATGGGATGGAAATTAATATAGAAAAAAGCAAGATATTAGTGAATAGCCATAAGAAACATGTTCCGACCAACATTACATTAAATGAGCAAACGTTAGAAGAAGTTAACACCTATAAATATATGGGGTCCACTATATGTAGTGATGGAAGATCAAGTAAAGAAATCAAGACAAGACTTGAGATGGCGTCAGCTGCCATGACAAGGCTGAATGTGATCTGGAAAAGTAACAGTTTTCCTGTGAAGATCAAATTGTACAAATCACTTGTAGTATCTATTCTCTTGTATGGGTGAGGGCTGGACACTCTCTGCAGATACGAAGCGAAGGATTCAGGCTTTCGAGTATAAATGTTATAGAAGAAGTTTGCGCATTTGCTATAAAAAGCACAAAACAAATGTCTATGTTAGAGATAAAATAAACACCTATGCAGGCCACCATGAACCTCTTTTGTCAGTAGTGAAACGTCAAAAGCCTGCCTGGTTTGGGCATGTAACTCCTCATGACTCCCTTTCGAAAACGAGCTTCCAGGGAACAGTCGAAGGTAAACGGAGAAGAGGAAAGCAAAGAAATCCCTGGGCTGATAACATCAAAGAATGGGCAGGGCACGGTTTTACCACCCTTGTACGCATTGCTGAGGACAGAGAGCAGTGGAGGACCCTGTTTGCTGATGCTTCAACCATGGCACACCCCTACGAGCCATGACGGGTTACGGGTTGAGATGAGAGATGATGATATGTAGCACAACAACCAAACAAAATAATACAAATACAATGACACCTAAATATAACTATACCTGGAAAAACGTGGTAAGTAATACATAAAACGCACCATCTAATCTTACTCCTATACAACGATATACTATGATGATGATGGTGAATGGATTCTAATACTAAACTATTAACTTAGTTATCTACAGCCTGTATAAAAAGGATATCTTGTTTCTTGGCTTCTTTCTGAATGTCAATAAGGTTCTGGGCGTTTGTACACAATAGGCATGTCTTTGTCAGTGTTCAGTAACACTGTTCGGCCTACTTAATGTCCTTCATGTGTCGATAGCGGGATTTTTTGTTCTTCACAATGCGCGATTTGACCACGCGATGTGCGGCTGGGTTGGTGTGTTCATAGGTTGTGTTGGACGCAATACTAGGCTACAGAGCCTTCGTCAGGTATTCAGAGATCCGCTTGGTGTGACGGCGTTTTGCCCGTGTAACACTGTATATATATATATATATATATATATATATATATATATATATATATATATATATATATATATATATATATATATATATATATATATATATATATATATATATATATATATATATATATATATCTTCACCAACCAAAATCTGCTTACTCGGAGCAAACGAGAGGACATGCACACCATCATAGCTGGCAGACGCTGAAGCTGGGTTGGCCATGTCCTCAGAAGAGACCCCGATGCAATGACAAGAACAGCTATTTTATGGACCCCTGAAGGAAAACGAAAGAGAGGCCGACCAAAAACAACTTGGCGGAGGACTGTGGAGGCTGAGATGCAAAGAATGAACCAGAGTTGGGGCACTGTACGAAGGATGGCCGCCGACCGAGCAAAGTTGAATCAATTTGTTGTTGCCCTACAAGACGCCACCAGGTGTAATGGCCACTGACTGCTTTGACGGTCGTCGGCTAAGGATCAATGAAGAAGAAGAAGATATATATATATATATATATATATATATATATATATATATATATATATATATATATATATATATATATATATACATATATATATATATATATATATATATGGTTATATGTTGACGTGGCAGGTTGCTTTGCATAATCGTCCGTTACTGTGTAATTTCAGATATATAATTTTCGTGGGTAGCTTCTTGTAAAAATCGTCCGTTACTGTGTAACTTCTGATCCATAATTTTCGAGGGTAGCTTCTTGTAAAATCGTATGTTACATGGTAACTTCTGATCTATGTTTTGAGTGGGTGGTTGTTTGTAAGAACAGTCCGTTCGCACCTGGCAACTTCGGTCCCCACCTCCCGTTTATTTCTGTAGAATGATGCTGTTGATATATGTATGTACTCGGTGTGTGCGACGTGCAATCTGTGTTGCTTTAGATAGCTAACGATATCTAAGTTAAGATAACTATGCACGTCTTATGAGAATAGAGCATGATCAATTACCACTACACGTGTGCAACACTAGAAGATCTGGTTTGTAAGGGCACGAGATGACCAAGAGGCAGTTAGACAATATTACCGAAATCCCACAACAACACGGCCTTATAGCCAGCCAGAGGGACACATTGGCTTAAGAACGCTAAATTCAGCTACACACAGCGCTTCACGGCAATAGTGGATAGAAAAAGTAAACTATGATTGGGCTATCGATTTTGATTCTTGCATTCTAACTATACACACACGCATCACAAGTCATATGAACATAAGATTGTTGGAATAACACACTGTTCCAACATTTACAGAGAATAAGAGATATAATTTCTTAGTTTTCTTACATCTAATCTTCTCTCCCATTTTTTCAGTTTTAATCATACCCATTCTAAGTTCTTTCCCTTTAACTATTGTTGTTGTTTAACTAAGATTGTTGAGCTTCTCGCTCCTTGTCAGCCAACATCAAGTTTAAGACTCCTTGGTATTGTCCACACTGTAGAACTAGGCTTTTTATCGGGCTTTTCTGCCATTCTGAAACGTGTTAGTTAAGGTCATGAACTCCAGTTTCTCTAACTTGGCTACAATTTAAAGGATCGTCACATCATGTCCCAAACTAGAAGAAAGAACAGCGTGGCATACTGTGCATTCCCCGCTATCCAAGGGTGCTCTCTATATATGCCGAGCTAAGTAATGTGCTCTGGTTCCACGCTCTCCATGGAATTGTCAGGTACTACACAGATCCACTTCTCAGGTCCCCCTTCCTACCATGGGCCCATAGTGAGATCCTCCTGCATGCAGTCAACAAGATAAAAGCAAACGTTGCGTCTCATACTCTATGCTTAGTGTTGAGTGCTGGAATCCAACATGTTTCACCACAGGGGGAATCCCTGGAAGTGCGCGAATGATTTAAAGAGTCAATGAGGGTGTAATTAACCTCACAGACAAAGGGTCACTTCCAGACATGTATACTGTAGCATTATGCTTAGCTGGTGGTCATATAAGAGTGACTATTATCTTCTCAAAGGTGTCAAGAACTATTCCTGAATGTCAAAAAATAATATATAAAAAAAAACAAAACAAAAAACAATGTTTAATATCTATCAGCTTTATATAAGTAGATAAATGATACACATTAAGGGGTATGTTGCAGGGACTCGTAAGAAATCGTACTAGTTGTAGTAGCCCCTTCAGCCATAACTGACTATGGGTATGCGCCCCTGATGTGATAGCCTTTAGCCATTTGTGTTCCTAGTGTTTCTTTTTGCGTGTTCTTGTCTCTTCTGCTTGTTGTGAGAGCTTCTGTTCGCCCAATCTGAGGTGACACCGTATAGAGCAACTGCACTTGGTCCGACCGGCAGCTTCATCCTCCCAGGTTGCTGGCTTTATCATCAGTGCCTTCATGTCTCTCTTGTACACATCGTTAAACCTCATCTGCGGTAAGCCTGCTGTTACTTTTTCATCTGCCGATTGTCCTTAGAAGATGTCTTTTGGGATGCGACCATCTTCAATGTTGCGGACATGGAAAAGTCAGTTGAATGGGGGAAAAAAAAAAAAAAAATACACACACAAATAGTAATACGTCTTACAAGGAGAAATTACAAGAAAAACCTACGTTGCGGCCACAAGGCCTTCGTCAGGGACAAACAAACAAGAGACAGGAGGGAAAGAAAATGAGAATTAAGTAGAGAACTTGAAACTATAAAAATATTGAGAAAAAAAAACCTCCCTTATGTCCAGTCACATGTGAAGCAATATAAACAAAGAAAAAATAAATAAATAAATAAACAAAATAAAATAATAATAATAAATAAACAAATTTTAAAAAAAAATTAATAATAATAATAAGTAAATAAATTAATTAATAGAATTAAATTAAAAAAACGAAAACAAAAAAAAATTGAGGGAAAAGCGATATTTAAAAAAAAAAAAAAAAAAAAGCGTGATCGCATCAAAGTAGACAGTTATAACACAACTGGGACTCGATAGAGAAAGGCGTCTCAGACAAAAGAATGTTGTGTATTTAAACCGTGTGGTTTGAGGCAACCCATAAGATGGATGAGGCGTTGTTCCTGGCGAAACCGACTGTTGGCGTCCGAGGAACAGTATCTGATGGCTGTCACCTGGATGTCAGTGGCACCGTGGTGGTCTGGACTATTGAAGTGGATGGCCACAGGTGTAGATTTAAACTGAGAGATGTCGTAGAGGTGTCTGCAGAATCTGTCGCCCAGTCGTGTGCCCGTTTGGCCGATGTAAGTAATGGTGCAACGTTTGCATATAATAGCATAAATGACGTTGCGTGACTCACATGTGAAGCTATGGGTGATGGTGAACTTGGCGTTAGGGAACGAGACTGAACGTGTGGAAAGTATGGAAAAGTCAGCGTAGTCTGCGCTGTCTAAGCAGTGTATGCGTGCTCTGAAGGTCAGCAAGTGACAGTACCTCGATATGTGTCACTTTGTTCTTCCACGAAATACCGACGATGTGGCGTAGACACCGAAGATGAAGATAATGAGCCTTCTTTATTGCATAGCAAATGTTTACCTATTTCGTAAGGTATAAAGGGGTAGAAATCTAGACAACAGACAAATAACAGACGTGGTGGGGCTACTGGGGACTCGAACCTAGGACTTTGCCAACAGCAGCCCAGCCTCGCTAAGAGAGGTAATCGTGAGTAACCTCACTGCCAACTAGACATCACAACAATAGTGCTTCGTGGACAGTGGAACTTAGCAGGACAGCCAATGTAAGTACGGAATTTCGGACCGACCCAGACTAATTAGCCAGTGCACTAACCACTATGCTATCACATAGTGGTTAGTGCACTGGCTTTCTAGCTCAGTGGTCTATGGTTCGATCCCCAGATGAGGTGGGATTATTTTAGGCCGCAAACGGCTCCTGGGTCGACCCAGCCCCAATTGGGTACCAGAGCAACTCTGGGAAGGTTAATGCGGCCGGCGTGATGCTGACCACATCACCACTAGTGTGCCGATGGTCAAGAAAATATGAACCTAACACCATATTCCCAATATGCCTCAATGGGCGTGTAACGGGATCCTTTTTTTTTAATCAGACAAATTATAGACGCAATCCCCTCTATAGTTTTCCTATCCACCACTATAGGCCAGTTAACACAAGAGAAAGACCATAATACTGAGAGTAGAAAATGATATAATATTATTAATGCCTGCACCATACCAATTTATTTTGTATTATTTGTTTATTTTTCACAATCCTGGGGCTTCGCCCTTTATTTTACAACAGTGACAGTCCAGGACAAATTTTACGTAGTTGACAATAATCTGAGCCTGACACTGCTGTCTTCATAAATTGTCAAGCAAACATCTGAAGGTGATCGATGAAGAATTAATGCTACGACGAATTAGTAACACAATTTTAGAAGTAACAGCCCCTTTTCAAAGTTATTTCTTGTTCATTTTATTTGCAACAGCTACTACAGTTACTAGAGAGACTACTAATTCTGTAACGACTATTTCTTCTATTTTTAGTGATTATACTACTACTATGGTTTGTATCGTCATCATTCTAGTAAAATTGGCTATAAAATCAAGTACACAAAGAGAAAATAAATCACTTATAATTATATCACAACATTTTTTTGATATTGTGTAAAAACATGTTGTCGCAAAATTGGTTTCAAGTCATTGCAAACGTTTTCAGGTAGATTTATAAACCCGTCAACGATGGATTGACCGCTTTCAAAATGGCGGCGTATCAGCGAAATGTGTATCAGACAGAGGAATTCGCCAAGGATAAATAAAAGCAGAAAGGAATCAGTATGAAAAGGATTTTACATTTCAGTACAGGGAAGGATTGTGTATAACTGCATATAAGAAGGAACGGTAGGAAGTTCTCATTTACGGAGATATATGCGTATTTCGGCTGCCCACAGTTACGCTAAAAGCATGTAAACCCACTTCTGTTCTAAATATTAAATTCAACAAATAACAGTTTGGGAATTTACATGGATAGGAAGGTAGAGAATTATCAACTGTATAAAACTAGATAAGATGGAACAATATGGATATTATATATGCCGAGAATGAGAAAGGCAAAAGTTCAGTCGACGCACAGATCGGCCGAAATCACTGTTCGGGAAGGATTTTTCAGGCTTAGGTTTAAGCTGTGACGTCACTGCTCTCCGATACGGCCGCGTGTGGCGTATAAGTAGCGGATCGGTAAACTGAGAGAGATACACAACGAAAGAGGTTTGAGACAGACTGGAGGCAGAGTTTCGCCACTACCCATGAATTGTGAGCGGATCGCCAGAAACATTTTTAAGTCCAGTATCTGAAGTCTGAGGGTAAGCGAAATTACGATAACTACCGTGTATAATATTTGTTATTTCAGGTTCATATAGAATTCACAAAATATGCCTGTATAATAGTCATTGATATAATGTATTGTATTTTTAATATGATCTAAACATGTGCATTGTGGATGATTGTTGCTTGTACAAAAATTAATCACCAATAGCCCCACAGCCTAATGAAGATATTTATCATATTGCTTTATCGCTTACGAAGATAAAGGCAGTCCCATGGCAGAGATTGTCCTAGGGAAATGAAGTGTTAGAAACTTCATCATGGAAGATCCCAGTTTACGAGGTTAATGTGATTAGTCCCCTTCCTCGCTGCCTTTGCCTTCCCTAGTTCGAGCGCACAACTTTGTACCCATTTACAGCTGGTAAACTGGAGTGTTCTACAGCCAGTTTCAGTAGAAAGCAACCTGATCACGTGGTCACTCACTTTATTTATTTTATGTATTAATTTTGGGTAGATGCTAAGAATAGCATCAGTATTTGAATTTGTACTTGATATGATTTGGAAGGATCAAGTTATAGATCAGAAAAGGATGTATAGGAGCTGAATAAACCAGATGATGTTTATTACTGATATGTTAATATTAATTCTATATCATTGACATGATGTTACTTGCTATGACTGTATAACTTTGACACCTGATGACTGACTAGTCTGACTTATGTGCTAGTCAGTTACACTTAATTGAAATGTTAATATTAATGCTATATCACTGAAATGATGTCCTTACTTACTATGATTGTATAACGGTGACATCTGATGACTGACTGGTCTGACATCTGTGCTAGTCAGCTACAAGTCTAGCCAGATACTAGCCAAGGCTGATATGTTGCAGGTTCCATGAAATAACTCAAACCAGACTGTCCAGTATCAGAAGCCGGTGTCATTCATCAGAGGCAATCCCACAAAAGTGCAGGACCCCAAAGAGTGAACTTCAACTGGTCATTGGCATCCCTACGGTTGGGCCTACCAAGTCTGATATCAGCAAAGGACAGTTCAGTGTCAGCAGTATCAAGTTGAACAGATAAGTGTCACTTAGGACACTGACTACCACAATATATGAAACACAATAAATAGTCAAGTGATGACATTTATCAGAGGACTAAGAACAGTGATATATTTAAAATGAATGCAGTCTAAATAGACAATAATAGGGATTGTGTGACTTAATTTTATAAATATATAAATATATGTTTCAATGCTCTTTTCCAACTAGTTGAAATAGAATATTAGTGTAATTATTAAACTATTTTAACTGTACCTGAGGACTTATTCACTTCTTCCATTTGTGGTTTCAGTGAATGTACATTTTACTTATCCCCTAGAGTATAAGTAATCATAAGATAGTCACAGGGAGGAGACACCTTAAAACCTGGTACTACTTCTTACCAACTGGGCCTGGGTTTTCACAGTCTGACTATTTTTATGATAACAATACACCAGTGCTTATTTCTAAGACTGGGGTATTACTTGTAAGGTCAGAACTCTTTACTGGCATACTCTTACATAAATAAATAATTTTAAATAACCTCCCGCTACAGTGGGGGCTCGTCTGCGGGATATATCTTTGATATTCCTGAGCCAACTTTCTATTTCTGCTGTGTAGAAAAAAAAAAAAAATTTTTTTTGAAAATTTTTGGAAAGAGTTAACATAGTAGGAAATAGATAAATTTTTTAGGAGTACCATTGAGTACAGATAAAGAAAGCTGTTTCATATATGGTGAAGTCAGTTTAATTAACTTTAATTTTAACTAAGTTAATTATATTGTAGTAAATTACTTTGAGTAAGATCGCTTGCCCTACTAGACTACAGATACATCATGGCTGACTTGGTCAAATTTAGGTCTGCTACACTGCAGGTGGGAAAAGAGCTTGGCATGGATGGTGACGCTCTGATCCGGTATGTCACGACGGAATGTGAAAAGTACACCGAGAGAGAAGCAAAGCAATTAGAAGCAGAGAGAGAAGCCAAGAAATTAGAAGCAGAGAGAGAAGCCAAGAAATTAGAAGCAGAGAGAGAAGCCAAGAAATTAGAATTAGAAGCAGAGAGAGAAGCCAAGAAATTAGAAGCAGAGAGAGAAGCCAAGAAATTAGAAGCGGAGAGAGAAGCCAAGAAATTAGAAGCTGAGAGAGAAGAAAGGAGGTTACAAGCAGAGAGAGACCATGAGCTGAAAATGAGACAGCTTGATCTTGAACTTCAGGCTGGGACTATCACCCATGGTAATAACTCACCTCATTCTGCGAATAGCTCTTTTCAGAACACAGCAAATGGGGCCATGAACTTCCACCTAGATCCATTTGTTGAAAAGGAGGATGCAATTGAGTCATACCTGGATAGGTATGAAAGGCTAGCCTCTACATATGGACTGGAAAAGGAAAAATGGAGTCTAAAGTTATCCCAGGGATTGAGAGGTATTGCATATGATGTGTTTCTGAAACTCCCCAAAGAAGATCAGGAAAATTATGAAATACTAAAGCAAGCCTTACTGATCCGGTATGAAAAGAACTCTGAGGCATACATTAAGAAATTTAGAACTTCTAAACCTCTACCTGGAGAAACATATAACCAGTTCTCAGCTAGGCTAGAAACGTATTTGTTGAAATGGAGTAGTTTAGGTAAGTATCAGAAAACCTATGAGGATCTGAAAGAAATGATTATGTTAGAGCAAGTGAAAGATTCCATGCCTCCAGAAATGAGGAAATTCCTGATGGAACAAGGAGCAGAGAGGCTGGAAGACACTGTGAGATGTGCAGAGAGATACCAAGCAGCTCAAGCTGAATTGGTAGGAACAAAAAGAAAGCAGGTAGAAGGATACAAGCCACCACCTCAGAATACCCAGTTTGACCAGATGGATCAAACATACAGAAACAAGCAAAGATTTGATAATAAGGACAAGAACCCTCAGACTCAGGAAAAGAAACCCTATAAACAGGGAGATAAGTGGTGCAAATTTTGTAAGATGAGCAACCACAACACTGATGAATGTGGGAGAAAAAAACCCCTTCATCATGCTGCATGTCTACAGGTGAGGACTTCTGTTAGGAAGGAACTGACTGTGAGTCAGAATAGCTTCCATCATCCACCTACACAGGAGATAGTGACTGTGAATGGCAAACCAGTCACAGGAATGTATGACACAGGTTTGTCCTATGATGCAGTCGTGTGTGCATCTCTGGTGTGCCCTGAACAAATCACCACTGAAACAGTGGACATTCAAAGGCCACTAAAAGGAACATCACCCCTTACTTTACCCATAGCAAAGATTCATGTCAGTTGTCGCTATGTGGAAGGG
This sequence comes from Oreohelix idahoensis, assembly GCA_024509875.1. NCBI lineage: Eukaryota > Metazoa > Mollusca > Gastropoda > Stylommatophora > Oreohelicidae > Oreohelix > Oreohelix idahoensis. The sequence continues at coordinate 32,031 of JAMPIV010020091.1, forward strand.
GAGATAAATGCAGCAGTGTTAGATGATCCCTTTTACCCCCTAATGTTGGGGTGTAAATATGTTTTCTTGGGAGACCCTGTAAAACCTATGGTTAGGGCAGAAATCCAGACCAGGTCTGACTCCAGGAACATAGAGAGGGACACCAAATTAACATTTCATTCAACTGAAATGAAACGGGCTCAAGAAGCAGACAGCACGTTGAAGCCTTGTTTTGGCAAATTATCAAAAACACATAAAGCTCCAAGGAAAGGACATTTCTATATGGAACATGGACTCTTGTACAGGAAAGCTGGCAGAGGGACGAAAAGTCATGGTCAAATTGTTGTACCATCCACCTATAGGGATAAGGTTATAGGCTGGGGACACATATTAACTTTGAGTGAACACCTGGGTAATGATGCCACAAAACAAAGAATAGCCACCCAGTTCTACTGGCCAGGTATTACGGAAGACATAAATCAGTATGTAAATTCCTGTCCAGAGTGCACCTATGTAGATTCAGAAAGTCGACGGAAGAGTCTTCATCAAAAGTCTACAAGAAAACCAGCAATCATGGGTACTTCCGAGATTTGCATTGGAGAGGAAAGGAAACATCCCACACAGGTTCAATTGCAGTCTGAACCCCATGCGCTGGAAAAAAGGAACAAATCACGTAGCGAAAATCGAACACCTACGGATTTGCGAGGGAAAACCACATCCAACTATCAACGAAAAGAGGGCGGTAAACTTCATGGGAAACCTACCGACCCCGTTTAACCAGCAGTAAGAGCCTGGATGAAAAGCCGAACAGGAAGGAGAGAGATAGTAAAGGATGAATATATTCTTGGAAAACAGAATGTGGGCGCAGATTTTCTAAGTCGCCATCCCACAGAGCCTGAGGAGGATAGAAGGAAGGAAAACTAACCTCGGAATGGTCGATTTGCATTTGTCTTTTACCCAATAGTTAAGCTAGATATCATCCAGCTTAAAATATGGGGGAGCTATGTCGCAAAATTGGTTTCAAGTCATTGCAAACGTTTTCAGGTAGATTTATAAACCCGTCAACGATGGATTGACCGCTTTCAAAATGGCGGCGTATCAGCGAAATGTGTATCAGACAGAGGAATTCGCCAAGGATAAATAAAAGCAGAAAGGAATCAGTATGAAAAGGATTTTACATTTCAGTACAGGGAAGGATTGTGTATAACTGCATATAAGAAGGAACGGTAGGAAGTTCTCATTTACGGAGATATATGCGTATTTCGGCTGCCCACAGTTACGCTAAAAGCATGTAAACCCACTTCTGTTCTAAATATTAAATTCAACAAATAACAGTTTGGGAATTTACATGGATAGGAAGGTAGAGAATTATCAACTGTATAAAACTAGATAAGATGGAACAATATGGATATTATATATGCCGAGAATGAGAAAGGCAAAAGTTCAGTCGACGCACAGATCAGCCGAAATCACTGTTCGGGAAGGATTTTTCAGGCTTAGGTTTAAGCTGTGACGTCACTGCTCTCCGATACGGCCGAGTGTGGCGTATAAGTAGCGGATCGGTAAACTGAGAGAGATACACAACGAAAGAGGTTTGAGACAGACTGGAGGCAGAGTTTCGCCACTACCCATGAATTGTGAGCGGATCGCCAGAAACATTTTTAAGTCCAGTATCTGAAGTCTGAGGGTAAGCGAAATTACGATAACTACCGTGTATAATATTTGTTATTTCAGGTTCATATAGAATTCACAAAATATGCCTGTATAATAGTCATTGATATAATGTATTGTATTTTTAATATGATCTAAACATGTGCATTGTGGATGATTGTTGCTTGTACAAAAATTAATCACCAATAGCCCCACAGCCTAATGAAGATATTTATCATATTGCTTTATCGCTTACGAAGATAAAGGCAGTCCCATGGCAGAGATTGTCATAGGGAAATGAAGTGTTAGAAACTTCATCATGGAAGATCCCAGTTTACGAGGTTAAGGTGACTAGTCCCCTTCCTCGCTGCCTTTGCCTTCCCTAGTTCGAGCGCACAACTTTGTACCCATTTACAGCTGGTAAACTGGAGTGTTCTACAGCCAGTTTCAGTAGAAAGCAACCTGATCACGTGGTCACTCACTTTATTTATTTTATGTATTAATTTTGGGTAGATGCTAAGAATAGCATCAGTATTTGAATTTGTACTTGATATGAATGATTTGGAAGGATCAAGTTATAGATCAGAAAAGGATGTATAGGAGCTGAATAAACCAGATGATGTTTATTACTGATAATGTTAATATTAATTCTATATCATTGACATGATGTTACTTGCTATGACTGTATAACTTTGACACCTGATGACTGACTAGTCTGAATTATGTGCTAGTCAGTTACACTTAATTGAAATGTTAATATTAATGCTATATCACTGAAATGATGTCCTTACTTACTATGATTGTATAACGGTGACATCTGATGACTGACTGGTCTGACATCTGTGCTAGTCAGCTACAAGTCTAGCCAGATACTAGCCAAGGCTGATATGTTGCAGGTTCCATGAAATAACTCAAACCAGACTGTCCAGTATCAGAAGCCGGTGTCATTCATCAGAGGCAATCCCACAAAAGTGCAGGACCCCAAAGAGTGAACTTCAACTGGTCATTGGCATCCCTACGGTTGGGCCTACCAAGTCTGATACCAGCAAAGGACAGTTCAGTGTCAGCAGTATCAAGTTGAACAGATAAGTGTCACTTAGGACACAGACTACCACAATATATGAAACACAATAAATAGTCAAGTGATGACATTTATCAGAGGACTAAGAACAGTGATATATTTAAAATGAATGCAGTCTAAATAGACAATAATAGGGATTGTGTGACTTAATTTTATATATATATAAATATATGTTTCAATGCTCTTTTCCAACTAGTAGAAATAGAATATTAGTGTAATTATTAAACTATTTTAACTGTACCTGAGGACTTATTCACTTCTTTCATTTGTGGTTTCAGTGAATGTACATTTTACTTATCCCCTAGAGTATAAGTAATCATAAGATAGTCACAGGGAGGAGACACCTTAAAACCTGGTACTACTTCTTACCAACTGGGACAGGGTTTTCACAGTCTGACTATTTTTATGATAACAATACACCAGTGCTTATTTCTAAGACTGGGGTATTACTTGTAAGGTCAGAACTCTTTACTGGCATACTCTTACATAAATAAATAATTTTAAATAACCTCCCGCTACACTTGTCTTGCAGCAAGTTATGAGAGTACAAGACTGAACAAGTAAAATCAAACTTTAAATAAATAAACGATTTATACACAATTATACTCAATTATACACAGTATCAACTCAGTAGGTGCAGATACTATGAGATAATTTTCTTTTTAAATAATTTGAACAACGATTACTGGCTATTCCATGTAGTTATCAGGGGCCTTCTGAAAGGAACAGTTAAAAAAAGAATTGAAAATCACTTCATCAGACTACATCATTAAGAGGTGTGTAGCAAAATATGCGAGAATAAACGCTCAATTCAGTACGATTTAGGCATAAAACGATAATAAATACATTAGCCCGCATGTGTCTGACGGTTGGCATCTTCGAAGCTAGCAGCGCTGCTTTTTGCACAGTGCTAAGCCTATAGAACGATTTCACGGAAAAAGTCTGACACGCTTTAGTTTCGTTTTCGACAAACACTACTAATATTTAACTTTTGCCCAGTCTGCTGTATACACTTTATAGTCTAGCCTTACAATTAACTATTGGCGGAAGTATACCGCAATATAGCTATCTGAAGTAACACTTTCTGTCAACTTTGTAGCAAAATCCGTAGTAATCCTTACATTTTTTGGTAATTGTGACGTACGTCTAGTTTGACAAGTGAATTCTCCCTGATATGATGGATGATTTAAAGGGACTTTTAGCTTTTCATAACATTAGAACCCCTGAACATTTGTTCTAACTTTTCGTTTGCCAAAACTCATTCCACCGGGACTCATTTAGTAGGCGGCACGAGATCAAAGAGACGAACCGAGGGATTTTAGGGAGACTATCGGCGCTATCAAAGACAGTAGTTTTCCCTGATACGAGACGCAGTTGCTTGCCGCTAATTTCGCGTCTCGGTGTCAATCGAGGAACCGAGCGAACGGGGGAAAGCGAAACGGGCAGCAGCGAGCGGATACGAAGACCAGGGGGCGGCTTCTTCTCTTGATTTGGCGGTCAGATCCCCAAAAGTTCGTGAGATCAAATAAGTTGTCAAGTTTATCATGTCCCACTCAACTTACATTCCATTTTAGCTAAATAGACCATGAAGAACTAGACACGTTATCACTCGCTGGCCAGACCTTTACAGAAGCACTAGCTTTATTGAAATCTTGTTATAGATTTTCCCCTGGATTTTATATATATTTGCAGTGATTTCTAATTCTGTGCAAAGCGGTAAAATATATATTGTGTAAAGTGATCAGTGGTCTAGTCATTCTATTTCAAGGGATTTTGTGTTAATTTAAATCTATTTAATTAAACCATCTCAAGAGTTCCAGTTTTAAATATAATGATCTATCTATTATATATTATTTCAAAAGATAATAGATGCTTAAATTAACTTTTAAAGTCGCGAAGGAATTTATAATTAATAAATTCAGTTAAGTCCTAGTTTTATAGATGTGGGTTTTTAACCACTAGAACTCGCGCAGTGTTTATTAAATACATAATTAAATACTCGAGTGTATTATAGGCTTAACGGGAAATTCATCGCGCTTTATAAGTGATGCGTGATGCCATATGATGATGGATGGTATCCGCATGTCTGGTTTTGTGTGGTGTGCAGATGTGTTCAGTCAAAACAATGTTCATACAAAAATAACAGGGCAATCCACATAGGACGTCAGTAAACTCACGACGTATAAAGTCAATGATTCTTGTAACAGCTGTTGACGTTTTTCTTCATTATTTATTGTGGACGCCACAGTGACAAAATGGTTACGCGAGTATGTGGGCACATCAAACAGTCATTATCACAGCAACATTCAATACAGCAATAGACGGTAGACAGCATTACAATGATGAGTCAGATGCATGTTATATTTCATAGTGCTGTAAATGTAGTCAGGTGGAAAACTCCATCCTTTTCTATAACAGCCAGGAGATAACCAGATGTATGAGATCAGTTCACTCTCCGTAATCTGACTTCAGCAAGACAGACACGTCTGCCGAAGTATAAATAATGTCCTCAAAAATATCCTCTAGATAACAAAGGTTTTTCAAACCTAGTTCAGGTAACCAAGTAGCAAGTAATAGTCCTTGGGACCTGCATCAACCGATGCAGCACAATACAGCGACATGTGAGCTAGGAAAACATCTCGTGACGACGACTTTCGAAGACAGGCTATGAACCAGAAATCGTTCACGACCAAAAATCGATAGAGTTAATGAAAATGTTAATTTACCTTGCCTTCCGGAAATACACAGAAATATTATGCCTCCCGGCATGTGCAAATACACTAGAGGTATTATCCCGAATAAACGAAATATCCATAAGAGGACTCTCACATTCCTGACAGAACAAAAAATAGCGGAGATCCCCTCTTCAACGAGGCATCTCTTTCGCCATTCCAAATCGCTCACTCCACTAGTGGTGGGCGGAAACCGATCGACCAAGAAGCAAGACCAGTCATGCGCAGTCCGGCGCGAAAAATGACCACAGCTCAAAAACTCAACTGCATTCAATACCAACGCGAGAAGACAAATGCTTACCGAGAGCAAAAAGTAACTTCACCCAAATTTTCAAGCAGTTGTTCCCTTACGTTATGAAAATAGATATTGTAAAAAATGATGATTTGCACCAAAGGGTGATTGGGGACATGTTTGGAAAGGTGAATAAAATTCCATAATGTCCCTCTTTAACTTAACTCTACCTGAATTAGGGCAATAACTGACACAGAGAGATAATTCATAATTTCCTGAACAGTGATGTGACTAGTTTTCTCACTGGACTTAAACCATACCTCACGGATAAAGTGTACCAGCACGCGTAAGAATTTTATTATCCGCGGCATAGTCAAATAGACCACACCATCCTCACCCCGGTATCAGAGACCGTGCCCTCCCATAGAAACTGTTATTAAGAAAAGAGACACAACTACAGATTCATTTTCCAGCGATTACGGGACCCTTTTATGTGCTGACCGCCTACCCGATAATCTGGGGCTAGAACTTGAACAAACACTCATACATTTAGTTGAGGTGTAACTGCTGTTGTGTTATTCTATGGAGTGCAAGATTTTTTTCACAATCGGTAAGTGAGAGCAAGATGAGTGAAGGCCTTTGCTAGCGCGTGTATGAATGACAGGAAATTAATTCTTTTGTGTGACCATTTTGTTAACTTGCTTACCTGGTAACATATATCTTTCTGTATACCCTACATTGTTCCTTTAAGTGGGATAGTTGATAATTTGTTAACTCTGTTTAAAACCACCTCCTTTCCATTTGCTTAGTAAAGGGAAGAACAGCTGGGAAGAACAGGTTTTTTTCTATCACCTATACCTAACTTGGTAACACCTCTTTCAGAGTAATTAACTTTACTGTTAGGTTAACGTACCCGTGTTCCTGATATTATCTATCTCTGGACTGGGTTTGTCTTTGTCTAAGTAACGGGAAGGGCTTAGTCGATACCAATCTTCTTCACCCCCTCCCAAACTTGTTATTTGCATTTGTGTACTTATGATAATTTATGTAATATCTGATATTTTTAGTGATTGATGTTATAGTGAATAAAATCACATAAACTCATTTAGTTCTGTGTGTTGGATATACCCAAAGCCCAACTTTTCCCCTATTCGTTTAATATAGTTTGTATCAACGTCGTGTGTGTGTTTGAAAACACCGAATCGGTGTGCGCGCAGATGCGAGTCTGGAAAACTGGCAAATAATTGTTTGACCAGGAGAGTGAAAGAGAAGATTGAGAGACACGATTTGTCGTAAATAAGTCTGTCTTTACTCTCCTCCAGCACGCTGTGAAGTAACTATTAAATCTCTACATTTTCTATCACTGAGCTTTCCATCATCATTTTCCACTCTAAACCGGACCACTATTTCTACGACTCTTTTCTCTCAAAATAAATTTACGACAGTAATATTACACGATACAATGCTAACTAGTAACGCAAATTCTTAAACCCGCCCCGTCTACCCCGCTTCGATGACACAGTCTCCAACGCATATATTTACACTGCGAAAAAGCCAGCCAAGGCGTAACCACGCAGACAGTTTTATTTCCTCCTAGGGTAGCATTTCTGATGTAACTAACACAAGTAGTTATTTGAAAAATACATGCTCGCAAGACGAAGAAGAGGAAAAATGGCGGACTTGTGCAAAATTTTATTTGACGATGAACGATGACATAAATTGGAAATTTTAAACCATTTTGAAGTTCCCCATAAGAATTATATGGTAGTATGACGTAAAGTTCGCTGAGTAAGAATGTACTTTAAAATATATGATAGTCCCAGTATTAGAGAAGTTATTGAAGAAGTACTAATATCTAAGAACACACGACCAGACACACTGGCGTTCCTGCTCATGTTTTTTTGGTAACGTTAGGGGGACGCGAGCTGGAAAAAGAGGCAGGGAGGTACATTCAAATTAGCTTGAAGTGAACAGAGTATGAATGGGAAAGGGAAACGGTAGGAGAAATGTAATCCTAAACGTAATATCTTTTGTATTGGGCATGACAAGAGCAGACGGGCCAATCGACAACCAGTTATTCAAAATTGTTTTGGGTTTTCATTCAAACTGCATTTGAATTCACGTAGTAGAACGTTACGATTGGCTAGAGCTGGTAGATATTAGCAAAAGGCTTTGATTATTCATTGCCAGTTGAAATAAAATTTGTATACAGATACGCTGAAAAACAGCTGTGTTAATTTTAAACTTAAATATAGAATAAATTCACAGTCTGTACAGTTCGGAGGAAGCTGAGGCCATTTCTTCACAAAATCAGCGTCATTTGTTTATATATTTCTTGATTGTGGTAAGGATATTTTATGAAATTTACTATGTTTGGTCCAACTACAAAAGTTAGATACTGCTTTTGGGGAAAAAGTGAAGGACATGTCGGAAGCAGACATTGTTGAGTCCACACATTAAACGGTATCTGACTGATGTATGTTGTTATGATTATGTTGACATATTATTGTATTAAAATAGATTAGTAAAGCCTCTGTGTTCAATGAACACTGTTTACATGCCTGAAGCAAATATAAGTGTAAAGAAAAGAAGAGAAGATCATATCACAGGAAATGTGGTTACTCCACATTATTGTATGGAGGAAAAGTATGTGAACGTACAGTGGCGTATCTACTATAAGGACTTGAGGTGTGGTCACAACCAGGTGGGAGTCCTGTACAATTCGGGGCGAGTGCATTTGTAAGGCACGCGAGGCTGACCCCATACCCACGTAGGGAATTAAGTGTTAGAATAAATGATCAGAGATAAAAGGCCAGGGTGTCCTTTTGTTGCAGAGGGTCTATGTTCCTGTTGCCGGCTGGTGACAGGAAACCTGCTGAGTGCTTATAAACGCCAACCAGTCTCCAACCAGACTTATATGCTGTTGAATATCCAGTAGGAGCTTTGGCGATTGTTGAACTTGAAATTTCTGCAACTACCCATCGTATTATCTTACAACAAGGACTCTCAGGTGAAGAGTAAAACATCTGGGGCATCTCTGACATTTTCTTGTGTTTCAAAATATTACACAGGAATTTTATGGGGGTATGAGGAACTACAGCCCTCATATACAGTGACTCTCCCGGTAGATAACTAAAGTGAACTCTGTAATATTTCATCCAGGAAGGACATTTATAAATTAGATAACTAAAGTGAACTAATTTAATATTCCATACAGGAAGAACATTTATAAATACATAATAACTTTTAGTTATTGGGCAGATTGTCCCAACAGTTTTAATTGTTCCTTTTCTGTAAACTATCTTGTCCTTATTTTCAAAGACCTGTCCACAAGCTATGACTGGACAGGCAAAATAAATTGTAAATATTCGTTCAAAGAAAAACTTAACTGCTAGTTATTAACTTCTTTAATAGAAACTTAAAGTGTTTGATTGTTGTGTACCATCATTCACTTCTCCCCTAGACACTAGGTACACCATACACCATACACTAGAGCCAGAAGATTGACCGTGTGAGACCTAGGGAGGTAGCGATAGGTTCTTTGCACATAATTCATCATCATCATCATCTATAGAATCAGAGACCTACATTTGCTTGACCCCAAGACTTTCTGTCTCGTGTCAAAAGGTCAATATATGCCCACGTTCTCCTCTTCCTTCTGTGTCTGCCTTTAATTCTCTTCTCCACGTGCACTTGTCTCGCTAACTACTTCTCTTACCATAGGGGTTCCATAACAAAGACTGCCTGGTAATACTAACAGCAGGTCGCCTCTGTCTGTGTCCAGTCCATCTCTATCTTCCTCTTCTTTATTCTTGTTCTATTGGTACTTGTCTGGTTCTTGTAATCAGTTTCTCGGTAGTGACCACTTTAATCCTTCTATTCTACGCAAGAACCTATTTTGAAAGTCTGTAAAATTTTTGTTTATTTTTATGGTTGCTGTCGTCCCTTGTTTGTTAATTATTGTATGCTGTCTGGATAAACAACAATGTACTGGCGGGAAACAACATAATTGTTCACATTGATGCGGATAATGACTACCCACAACCCCTTTTTGCTTGCCACATAAATGGTACATGTCTTGTTAAAATTACTATATTAGATGATTTAATACTAAAATAAAGACATATGTGTAATATAACGGATCAAGACATTTCTTAAACTGCCAGAACATAAAATAATTGTAGCAGACGAACGATTTTATCTAGTCCAGGACAAAACGAGAGCTTATTGCCCTCTACATACATGGTCTCTTGGTATGCTATTAAGGAGAAAATTATACAGAGCTGTGGTCATTATGTCCTAGAAAACAGCAGTTAGTCATGTCAAATAAAAAACAAGACTAAGAGAAAGCATGTTTACATTTATTTATTGTTAATTATCATGCTCTGTAACAAAGACAAGCAAACAAACAAAACCAAAATGTTACGTCACCTGCTAGCACTCCAACACACAGGAAGGTTGACACAAAACATTGTTACATTACCATTAAACCAAAATTTACGGCAGTCTGTTAAATACCTAACTGTAGCTATACTAAGGTCTCTTCTATTATTAAGTCTGGGTTCCGCCAGTGTACTACTGTCGTAACGACATTGATTACTTCAGTCATAATCAATATTTAATATTTTTTTTTGGAAAAAAGTTTCTTTTACTTGTTCGCTTCATTGTTGCCGTGGTGACCTGAAGTTTGCGTACTTGAGCCAAATGTTGTCACATTGGCTGCTGAAACCCTCTGATGTTGTAGGATTTCTTGCTTCCAGGTGATTTATTTTGAGGACTGTTCTTTATAACTCTTGTGATTTCATTAAACATGATATCAGTTTCCTACCTCCAGGTGTATATAGAGATTCTCTGTGTGCCTGTTGGGTTGAAAATTCTTGGAAGTATTCCTTCCCTGTAGGCTTTGAATATTGGTGATCCATTTCTACAATTAATAATGGTAGTAATGTTGAAGCTTTCATATTTCACTCTCATCACCATTATTTTTTATTTATAATGAAGAATATTGCGTATTCCTTGTCAACAATTATTTTTCTGGGAAAGTAAAAAAACAAATTCTGTGGGGTCAGTCTAAAACAAGCAGTTAAAGTAAAATGAAAAAACAATAATTTATTTTTTTTAATTCAAAATTTTGCCACATTCATGCGAGGCGCATCGTTCACCCTAGACACCGTTCAATCGGTTATATTAGCACGCATATCCAAATATAAAATACCATGTGGTCTGGTGACTTCAAAAAATGATATATATGTATGTGAGAACGCATAATTCAAATAGCAGATTGTTAAGGGGTGTTTTGTTGTAATTGTTAATGATATATGCTCTATTGGGACCGGGGTTACATTTGGTAGTTGTGAGTTGACCGATAGCTTAGAGTAATTGTGGTACGTTTTAGTGAGATACAAGAGTAGTGTTTGAGCTGTCATCAGTCAGTTTGCTCATAAGTGAACATAATGTTGTGCGTGAACATAATGTTGTGAGTGAACATGATGTTGTGAGTGAACATAATGTTGTGAGTGAACATAATGTTGTGAGTTATGTTTATTGGGTAACAATAAGAGTGCATTGAGATGTAGTCACTAGTCGACAGAGACTGGCGTGTAAGTTGAACATGGCAATCGAAAGCTGGTTCTCAGACGAGCAGGTTGTTTGTGTTTAGTGGCTCCTGCTGGGTTGTTCTGCCAATGTCTGAGTGGAAATAAAAAGTTAGAGTTACTTAATGTAGGGGGCAGCGGCAGCGGTAGCATAGTGGTTAGTGCACTGGATTCCTATCTCAGTGGTCTATGGTTCGATCCCCAGATAAGGTTGTTTTAGGCCGCAAACGGCTCCTGTGTTAACCCAGCCCCAAATGGGTACCAGAGCAACTCTCGGAAGGTTACGGCTGCCGGCATGATGCTGACCACATCACCCCTAGTGTGCCGACGGTCAAGAAAATATGGGCCTAACACCATATTCCCAATATGCCTCAATGGGCGTGTAACGGGATCCTATTCGACTGGAAATTGCCAAGAGAAGTCTATTCTGTTGTACCGTCCATCTACTTATATGTCAGTTGACGACAGTAGATGTGTAATCCAGCAGCTGGTGTGTCATTGTAAATGCTGAATGACAACCGATGTTACCTGTGTCATGTATATAATATATGATGTCGGAGACTGAACCACAGAGTTTGTTCCATCATTCCAACTACTTGTAACACGTTCAGTCGAAGTGATGTCAATTTGAATGGTGTATTCGTCCCTTAGAACACAAAGCCAAAGACACGCTCTAATCTAGACCAGAAGGAGCTGTAACACAGATGTGTAACACTCCAATAACTGAATAAGAAATGTTTAGCTACTGTTCTAAGTTGAAGGTCCGGTTGGTTGGGATAATGATTACCATTTTTATGGGATGTAGAGTGTTTCGGTCATAGATTGAGCTATTCAGGTGGAAGAGGCCTTTCGGGAAATATATCTTGAACGCCCCCCACCCCCCCCCCCCCCCCCCCCTTTTTCGACTTCAAGAAGTCACTTCTTTATAATACGGTATATACCGAACTTATTTTTTAAAGGGAGGAGCTACAAAGACATGCTATTTACGTAAATTAGTGCATGGTTTTAATTTAAATGCACAGGCGTAACCTAAAAGAATAATGGTTTAGAAGCTGCCTGCCAGGGGCTATGGGTTATTATGAGAACAGGTCCCATCTGGTTTTTAATACCATAGTTCAATTCACAGTAGTGTTTATCTTCTAATGTCTGAGTAATAAACGTGAAATGCGAATATAGAGCTCAGAAATCAGCATACAATTGAAATCCTTTTCATGTCGGATGTTTGGTACTTGTAGTAAATTCACAGCTTTTAATTTAGTTAATGAAGATAATGACACGTTTTGCTAAATTATGCAACATTTTTTAAAATGCGTTTAAACTTTTTCATGCAATCTTAGAAATCGGTCCTAACAAATTTCATAATGCAATAACATGTTTGTGTGCGACATATTGAGTTGAGTAAACGATAAATTAATTTTAAAAAAAAGAAAAGATAAGTGTTAATCCTATTGTAAATACTGGAGGTAGGGGAGTGAAGTGTTAGAGGTTTCACCTTACTAGATCCAGATTTTTTATGAGGTGGGTTCACCAGCTCCCTTCCATGCAGCCTTTGCCTTCCCTAACTCACACGTCAGGTACCCGTTCACAGCAGTTTGAAATGAAGTGTGACGCTACCAGATTTCGATCTCGGACACACGCTTCGACATATCCTGAGGGAGATTGAAGACTTATGGGTTTGCCCCGAGTACAATGATGTAAATTCAGATCAGCAATAACAAAAACGATATCGGAACGCGTTAACTTCGCCGCTAGAGGGAAACGCGCTAACTGCTTAACCAATAAGCAAGTTATGACAACATTCGCAGCGCAAAACGTGATTCTGAGATATACGTTTTTCTCCTGTATTTCTTTTAGGATTTATTTTAACGAAGGAACATTTTCATAAAAAAACATGATTTTAGAATAAATATGCACCTTTTGTAAATGCGTTCCGAATATGTGTTTAAAATTATAATTTTCTTGGTATTGTTGTTGGTTGTTGGTCTTGCTTAACTAGGGATGTTGGGTTTGTCGCTATTTCGCACACAGTGCCAGACTGAAGAATCTTGGGATTATCTAAAGGGTAGAAATAGTCTTGTCCTGCATTACAAAAACGTCATGAGCTTGAGTTCTTTAGCTACATTTTCCTTCACGGGCACCCTATCCTAGGTTGGTAAACATTTATAAGATCCTCACGGTAATGCAGAAATACGTGCGTGCCATCCAACACAAATTAAGATTAAGGTTTTATTGATACCTGGCTGCCTATTATGTCAAAAGCACCACTGCCGATTACTGTACGAAGCGTAGACTTCTAGCAACGGTTTCTATTACACTGACTAACAAAAAAAAAACTTTTTTTTCTTTCTCTAACATTTCTATGTTTTTCTGGTCAATTTTAATGCGCTGTTTTTAAATCTGCAAACCGTTTTTCTCTATCAGGTCGGGATCTCTAGAAATACGCAATTGAAATTTTTAAACAACGCATACAGTATTACAACATCATTCGTACAAGAATTATAACAGTTATGTAGGCTTGAATTTCTTTGCAGTCGACTTTCGTCGGTGAATGGCATGTGGTACATCGCGATGAAGATCCAACAATAATCGGCAAGCATGGTCACACTCCACCGTCCTTGATAACGTGACTCCATTACGGCGATATCTTGATGGAATCGTTCTCCATGTTCATCGCTGACTTCGCCAAGGTTGTCAGGGAAAAAATCAAGATGCGAATCGAGCAAATGGATTTTGAGGGACATGTTACAGCCCATAATTCTGTATGCATCTATGCACTGCTTAACAATATGCAACATAGTCGACAGATTTGTGATTTCCCAGAAAGTTATCGACAATCGATTTGAATGCCATCCATGCGCGAAGTTCACTACCATGTAACAAGTTCTCGAATTGTTTGTCTGCAATAACTTTCCTAATCTGAGGTCCTATAAAGATACCTTCCTTTATCTTTGCATCGCTAACTTGCGGAAACTTTTCTCGAAGATAAGTGAAAGCTTTGCTCGTTTTATTTAAAGCTTTTACAAAATTCTTCATGAGCCCCAACTTTATATGTAACAGTGGTAAAATGAAGCTGTCTTTGTTAACTAATGGCTCGTGTATTACATTTTTATGCCCGAGCTGCATACGATCCCGGATAGGCCACACCTTTCTTGCATAATGTTCCTGTCTGTTGCGGCTGTCCCATTCACATCGGAAGCAACAAAAATTTAGTATACCCAGTCTGCATGCGTGAGAATTGCAATGACCTTTAGGTCTCCACAAATCCGCCATTGGTAGTCATTGTACTTTATTTTTTCCAAACGTATAGCCGTATTGTCATAAGTTTCTTTCATATGAACAGAGTAGGCGACTGGAATTGATGAAAATAAATTTATGTTATGCAATAACACGGCTTTTAGACTAGTCTTGGAAGAATCGATGAAAAATCGCCATTCGTTGACTATGTGCTCATGACCGTTTACATCTTTGCAATAGCAAATGTCATCATCCATCTCAAAGTATTGAACAAGTTCTCTGTGTCTATGACGAAATTTAGATATCGGAGTATTGGGCGCTAAAAGATTCCATTCTTTGAGTCGCGAACCGAGTAATTCCGCTTGTCCTTTGGTAAGAGGGAGATCACGTATTAGATCTGAAAGTTCTGAATGGTTAATTAAGTAATCACCATCATTCACCGGTATGTAATCTGAGTCAGAATTAGTTTCTAAAGCAGGTAAACTATCACTTTCTGATGGTTCATTCACGTCCAACGGATATTGTTCTGGTGTACTTGGATCGGACACGTGATTGGATCATGAGGCACTGGTTTCGAAACCGATTCAATATTTGGATAAACCACAGACTTTCTAGTTTTAAAAGTGAAACCATGGATATTTGGTCGCATAAGTAACAATCATAGTGTGATTTGTATTCTTCACGCCATATACACAGGGCACTCCAAAAGGCATCGACTTATGCTGCGGCGCGATTTTCCGTAACCAACCTGCCAATTGTATCGAAACAAACTGCATTTGGCTTCCAAGATTTATTTGCATCATCAACTTTCGAATCGAAATAAAGTTCATATGCTTTCTTTTAGTAATGGTGTAAAGTTATTTCTGGTCAAGCACGATCGGTTTAAAATATCCGCCCGACGTAACAGAAAAGATCAGCCGAAATTTCTACCAACTTCTAGAATATTGTTGCTCAAATAAGTTCAAAATACAGTCATTTGATCGCGTAACATAATGTACATCTTTTGCAGTATAAAAAGTCATAATTAGCTTTTTATTAATTTTTAAATAAGTTTGTATAAAAAAAGAAACGGAGCAATCATAACGGTTTCCTCATATTTATTGACAAATATCTTCTCATGTGATAGAGACGAAACGGATTTCAGATTTGAAATCCAACGAGAACAACTTATTCTTATACCTATATTGATATGGTGGTTGCTAAACTCAACAATATCCCATTGCACGGGTTTATAAAATTAAATAATTAGTCGCGTTCCCGACCAGATAAATACAAATCGCATTTGGCTCTCATGAACACGTCATTTGAACGCCTTCACAAACTACCACACTCTAAAAACAAAATAATAGATTAACTATTTCCGGAACCCCCAAAACTACTCCCACCACAATACCCCTATTTTTCAACATGTGTAACTACTTCACACTATTATCCCTCCCAATTCGAACATCATTCAAATTCACAATCCTTAAAAGGCATATAGGACAACCGTGTGCTTGCATAACAATCCTAGCTCATTCAAAAGGTCCAGGGTTCGAATTAGTCAAGCCCCTAAATCTGGTGCTAATCCTCTGTTAAATGTTGTCAAAATTAGTCACTTAAGTACCCCAAATTCAATACGAGTGTGTTTTACCTCTCTTATGTGATTTGTCTCAATACATCCTAATACCTTACACGCCACCTATCCATTTCCGTCCAATTCACAGAATTAAACCTTTTAAAAATTATGGTACATGGCACTTCAATGTCCTTATAAATCACCATAATGACAGATATGTGATCATACGTGTTTGACATAGAACATATTGCGTTGATATTTGGTTAACATGAGATGCCAGTATAATCTACACTACTGTTCCTGACCATATTGTTAGCCTCGAAGCACTCCATAACACATGCATCATTGGCTTCGGAATCTCCATTTAATTTTCCGACACAATACCACACTGACAACATCTCTCAGTTACTCAAACAGCTAATTTTGTCAAAACCGTCGTCACATATGTGTACAGTCGCGCCAGCACAAGAGGAGGGATAGATTTATCAAACATCTCTCAGCTTCTCATTATCTCCTCATTTTCAAAGCCTTCGTGATTATGTGAGATTTTGTGGAAAATTGTGAGTACCTAACAGGTTGCTACCTGGTTTAAAGTAACTCAAAGTTATTGTCTAATAAACAGGGCGGTCACCTCACGATCGGCTCAAAAGTGTATCACCATGTATTCATCAGACATCTTTGACATCTCATTTTCTTCGGAAGAAAAATGATTGGGAGTGGTGGGGGGGGTGGGGGGTGGGTGGGGGTTGGGGTTTGTGTAGTTTGGGTTGGGGTGGGGGGGTGGTAGTGTTGGGGAGGGGGGTGTTGGTGGGTTAATGGTGTGTTGGTTGGTGTATGGGTATGGGGGGTGTTGTAGTGGGGTAGTTAGGTTGGTGTTAGAGGTGTGGGGTTTGTTTGTGGGGTTTGTTTTTGTATTTTGGTTGTATTTGGGGTTTGGTAATGTTTGGGGTTTGGGGGGGGTTTGGGTTTGGTGGGTTGTGATTTTCAGGAAGGTGGTATATGGAGTGGTTTGTTGGTGGGAAATTGTTTGGAAATTTGGACTTGTGGTGGGGAGGTGTAAGTTTGGTTATAGGGTTTGGGGGTGTAATATTATTTTATTATGTTGTGGTTTGGTGGGGGGTAAAGTTGGGGATTGGTAATTATGTTTCAGGGTTGAGGTGGAGTGGATGTAGTGGTTTTTAACTTTGTTTTATTTGTATGTGTGGTTGTAGAGGGGTTAATGGTGGTGGGGTATAATGTAAAATTTTTGATGGTGGTATTATTATGGGTTTAAATACTTTTGTGTGAAATGTTGTATATGGGGTTAAGGTTGGTAATTTGATGGACTTTATTTGAGGGGGAGTGTGTAAGGTGGGTGGGTAATTGTTTTAAATGGGATGGTAAAGTTATTGGTATGACTTGGTCATTGATTGTTTTGGTGTAATGGGGGTGGTATGATTTGGGGTTTAGGTCATATGTGTGTAAAATGTTATGAGGTTTAGAGGAAAATTTTTGGGGGGTAATTTGTGGTTGTGGGAGGGGATTAGTGTTGGACAATATGGGTGGTGAAAGGTTGTTATATGATAAGTTGTAAATCTGGGGGTGGTCAGGGTGTGGTGGGGTGGTGGGTGGTAGCAAAATGTGGCGGTGTTAGTTGGGGTTAGTTTGGTCTTTGGATGTGAGGTTATGAGTGTGAAGTGGGGAGGGGGTTTGATTGGGGATTGTGGTAGGGATGTGTTTAAGTGGTAGGTTGGTTTTTTGAGGGGGGTGGGTGTTGTTGAGTTAGAAAGTTGGGGTGGTTAGGATTATTTCAGCAAGATAGAGGGTTATGGGATAATCCTTGGATGGGAGTGGGGTTAATGATAGGGTTGGCTATGAGGGGAGGGATGTTGATTGTGTTTTGGTAGGGGGGGGTGGTTGGGTGGGGTTTTTTTCAAGGGGATTTTAAGGTTCTTTGTTTGGTGGTGGTTAGTTTTCGGGAAATACCAATAATTTTAAGTGATGGAATTTGGGTATTGGGGTGTTGGGTGGAAAATCCGCCCCCCTTGGGGGTTAGATTAATGAGTTGGATGTATATGGTTGTATGATTTTGGGGGATTTAGGGGGATGGGTTAGTGGTGGGGAATATGGTTTGGGTTGGTTAGGTGACTATACAATTGGGTGGGGGTGTGGTGGGTGTGGATTTTTTTTTTGTAAGTGGTGGGTTTGTTTTTGGTATGTATGTTGTGTTTTTGGGTTGTGTATGGGGGGGGTTGTTGGTAGTTGTGTTGTTATTGGGGTGGGGTTTTTTTTGTTTGGAAGGGATTTTGGGTTTTTGTAATTTTTGCGGGGGGGGTTGGGGTGGTGTGTAGGTTGATATTTGGGGTTTGTGGTAGGTGATGGTTTTTTGTGGTTTTGTTTTTTGTAGTTAATGGGGGTGTTTAATTTGTTTTTTTTAGTGGGGGGGTGGGGGGGGTTTGGGGTTTTGCTGGTTGTTGTGTTATTGGGGTTGTGATATAATGTGGGGGGGAAGTTGGGTATGTGGGTTTTTGGGTGGAGTGTTGGAGTTGTTTTTTTTTTTTTGTGGGGGTTTTTTGGGTTGGTTTTTTGGGATTTTTTTTGGTTTTTTTTTTTTATTTTTTTTAGGGGTGGGGTTTTTTTTGGGTTTGTTTTGGGGGGGTGTTGGGTTTGGTTTTTTTGGTTTTATTGGTGGTGGGGGGGGTATGGAGATTTTTGTTTGTAGGGTGGTTTGGTTTTTTTATTTTGTTTTTTTTTTTTTTTTTGATTTTTTTTTTAGTGTTTTGTTTTGTTGCATTTGGGGGGTTTTTTTTTTTTTATTTTTTTTATCAGATGTGAGGGGTTTTTTTTTAGTTGTGTTAGTGGGTTTTTTTGGTTTTGGGTTTGGTGTATTTGGTTATGGGTGGATGGTTTGTTTTTTTTTGTGTTGGGTGGATGGGTATTTTTTCAAATGGGGGTGGTGGGGGGATTGGTGTGTGTGGGTTGGTATTGTGTTTTTTTGTGTTTGTTATTTGTGGGGGTTTGTGGGTGGAAAGTTGTTTGGTATGTGGTTGGTTTTATTGGTTCGGGGGTGGGGTTGGGTATGGGGGTTAAGGGGGTTATTTAGATTGTGGGTTTGTTGGTTAGAAGGATGGGGGGGGGTTTGAGTAATTAGTGGGGGTTTGTCTGGTTTTTTGTTAATGTTTTAATTGAGTTAAATTGGTTTTTGTTGTGATGGGTAGGAAGGAGGGATTTTAGTAGGTAGGGGTCTTGGGGGTGAGATTAAGGAAGTTTTAATAGGTGAGGGGTTTTGTGTGGGTATTGTGACAAATGGAGGGGATGTTTTAGTGTTGAAGGTATTATTTATGTAGAGGTTTGGATTGTGGGATATGATGGATATTATTTGGGTGTGTTGATGTTGGGGTTTGGGGGGTAGGTAGCAAATTTGTTGTGAAAAGAGTAGGGGGTTTGTGGGTTTTAAGGTATTGCACCTGGGCAGGTAGAGTGTTGAATGGATGGTTTTTGAGATGATTGGAACGAAAATGGTGATGGGGATGAAAGTTTGTAGGTAATGAAGATCTGTTTATTGTATTGGGGGATGGTTCTGGTTGTTAATGTGGGATTATGGTTTTGGATTTTTTTTTAAAAATGGGTGTTTAGGAGATGGGGAGTTAATGATGGGTACGTAACTGGATTGTTATGGGTTTTCCTTTTGTAAGGATTTTGTTTTTTGTGTTGGGTAATTGGTTGAAGATTATTTTTTTAAATTATTGGGGGGTTTTTGGGGGTGGATAATGTTCTAAATTTTTTTATACTGGGGTTTTTATTTGATGGTTAGGGGTAATTTTGGTTTTAATTCAAAATCTATGTATTTATGTTTAAGGTAATTTTAGGGGAGGGGAATTTAATAAGGAGGGTTTTTGTTTATTGATTTATGAATTAGAGATTATGTTATTTAATTATGGAGTTTTTTGGGGATGAAGGAAATATGGAAAAAGAATGTTAGGGGTGACAGGTTGGGGGATATTTTTTTTTAGTTATTATTGATCCATTTTATAATGGGTTTTTTGTGTGATGGGATTGTTGATATATGGTATTTTAAGAGAAGGTTAAGATGGGTGTGGGGGGTTTTGGGATTTTTTAGGAAAAAAGATTGGTTGATTAGGTTGGGGTGGGATAATTATTGTATTATCATTTCTTTCATGGTGGTTTTTCTCTGGTAGGTTAATGGGGTGTGGAGTGTTGGGGTTAATAAAATAGTTTAGGTGTTTTAAATTTTTGTATGTGGGAAATGTTTATAAAAAAGTTATCTTTCTGAAGGTTTTTTAGTCATGGAAAAAATAAAGGAGATGGGGGTTGGATATTGATTTTGGTTATTAATAGCTGGGGTGATTGGTAAATTGGGGTCTAAATAAAGTGGGAACGCAATACTTTTTGATGAGCCTATGCTTTAGTTCTCATGGGGTAATATAATTGTGGATCACATGGTTTTTTCATCTGGAGGGAGTGGGGTTGATTGATATTTCATATTGGGTTTTGGTTGTGTGGAGGTGTAAGGAGTTTGAGAATATAATTTTTTTAGACTTTGATTTGTAGAGGGTTAAATTTGGTTCTTTATTTAAATGGGTTTGGATAGTAGGTTATGGAGTTTAATTGGATATGGTTTTTATAAATGTTGAGCTGGTTTGTATTGGCGTTTTTTATGGGGGAGGTTTTTTTTTTCTTTGGATATGGGGTTTTGGTTAATTGAGGAGGAATGGTTATGATATTCATGAAGGGGTTTTTATTGGGTTATATTGGGAGGGTAGAGTAAGGGGTTGTTATGAATAAGGTTTTGAAGGGGGTTTGATGGAAAAATGGATTAGGGCTTTTAGTTTAATTTGTTCAGTTTTATTGAATTTTATGTCTTGGAATTGTTTGGGGGGTTTTATTTGTAAGGATTTAAGAAATATTGTATTTAGTTGTAATTTTTTTTTCATGGGGGGGATTTTTATTTTTGATTAAATTGGGGATGGTTTATTTTGGGTTTTTGTTGAGGGGGTGTGTATTGTTAATGTTTATGGATGTGGGGTTTTTAGTATTTTTTTATAAGGTAATGGATTTTGGGTTATTAGTTTGGTAAGGGTGTTTTTTAGGGTGACAGTTGGTGTTTGGGTATGGTTATGCATATAGATTTAAGTTGATATTCCGGGTATGGGGTTGTGATTGGAGGGGTGGGGTTTTTTGATGGGGGTATTGGGGGGGATGATGGATTTTTTGTTGGGATGTAAGATAGTGGGGTCTTGATAGTGGTTATGGGGTTGTAGGGTTGTGTATTATTGTGTATATTGGATTAAGTGGGATTGGGGGGGAATTAGGTATTATTAGTTAGGGTTTATAGTTTATTTCATTTAATTGTTTTTTTATAATTGTGTAATGATAAATTATAAATTGTCCAATTTTGGATCGACTTTAACCACACCGCCCGTTTTTTTGGTCCTATGTAAGGTTGATGGTACCTTGGGATGTGAAATTTTTAGATGAGAATGTATTAGAGGGGCTGTGTTTTGTTAGTGATTCTTTCTTCGTGAGGGACATTTGTATTTGTGTGGTTTGGTTTTTTTGGGTTTTGGAATATTATATTATTTGGATTGGTTTGTTTTTATATTTTGTAATGGTTTATAGATTGTACAAGGTTATAAACTAGCTTCTTGAGGGGTTAACAGTTAGTTATTGTTTTAATTGTATTGGAGGGAGTATTAATAGGAGTGAAAACTTTTAAGTCGGTTTATGAAAAATTCATATTTCTATAGTGTAAAGGATTACAGAAAAAATAAAGGCGAGGTGGGGTTTAAGATTGTAGAATTTTTGATTGGGTTTTAGATCCTCATTTGTTTTTTAATTGTTTTGGCTTCGATTTATTAATTATGTTTTTTTTGGGTCAAATGTTACTATTTTTTTTGGGTAAGTTTTTGTTAGGTGAAATGATTTTTTACATATTTTTAAGGGTTGGGTTTTTTTTTGTAGTAGAATATTGATTTAAAATATATGGTGGGATTCTGTAAGGGTTGGGGGGGGAAAGTGGGGTTTGGTCATGGGGGGAGTCAGGGATTTCATATTTGCTGGAATATTTTATGTTTGGATTTTAAAATTTGAGGGGATTTTGTAATATAGGGAGGTTGGGCTGGATGTGGTGGTATGTTTACTTGGAATAGGGGTTGTCTGAATTTCGTTTTTAAAGGTGGGACATATGAGGAATTGGTAGGGGTTAAAAATTGAGTTTTTGTCGTTAGACCTTCGTATTTCGTATATCAGGATGGTTTTTTATATATATATATATATATATATATATATATATATATATATATATATATATATATATATATATATATATATATATATATATATATATATATATATATATGTCTGTGTGTGTGTTTATGTGAGTCTGTGTGTATACGTACATGATAGGGTCGGAGATAATGATGCCATTGTGTGTACAGATGGATCTGTGATACGTGGTGAGAAATTAGATTGGGGCTTCTCCGCTAGGGTAAAGGGCAGAACAATCGACGAACATTGCGGGCCTTACAAGATAACACCTTCCATCACGAGAATGGAGGTAGCGGCAGTCTTAAGGTGGCTAACTGAACATTGATTAACAAAGGCAGTCATTGTGTCAGACTCTCAGTCCACACTTCGAAAGGTTCAAATGGTTGGCAATGGCATGGATGGAAAACATTCACAGAAGCTTCGAGTCTATGGGCTGGTGTGGATCTACTGTCCTGGTTATGCAGGTGTATGCGTTAATGAGAGAGCTGACAGACTAGCATCAAGTGGGGACTTTGGATATGGATACGGGAGAGGTACTGAGATAAAATAATAATCGCCAATTAGAGAATGACACCGGAATAAATGAATCATCAAGGTTAAGACCGTTGGAATTAGGCATCAAACGTAAGGCTAGCAGAGATGGACGCATCAGACGTTGCATCAATCATGTATACAATCAGCAAGCTACAGGAATAGTTAGCATTCCCACTCCTCGACATATACTGAGTGAGAGTGAGCAACTATGGTTTTTTCCCGGCATGCAATGATCTCGATTCTGTTCAAAAATACGAACAATAACAATATATATCAGCGACGCTAGACACCCTGTGGTTCCTGGGATTCTTATCTTTTAAAAAGTTGTGTCTACGCACCGTACTTAAGAAAGTATGCATTGTAGCTTACAATAGCGCTGAGAAGAATATATATCCTTCGACTGAGAAATAAAACCTTTTTCTATTTCAGTGGGA
Source organism: Oreohelix idahoensis (assembly GCA_024509875.1). NCBI lineage: Eukaryota > Metazoa > Mollusca > Gastropoda > Stylommatophora > Oreohelicidae > Oreohelix > Oreohelix idahoensis. The sequence continues at coordinate 55,326 of JAMPIV010020091.1, forward strand.
ACACGAAAATTCTCCAGAACATAGGCATTGAAAACTAGATGTTCTAATGGCAGAGGAAAACACCGAAAGACAAGTTGCTTTCTTCATAAACGAACTGTGAGTAATTGCAACGCATAAGCGCCAAAATAATGCAAAACTTTATGACCTAAGAGTAGTGCTACACAATCTAAGTCAACGATTCAAAGTAGTTGTGATTTAATGACTCCCATCTCACTGTAACATCTCCGGCAATGAAGAGGCTGATTGATTGGCAAACGGAGGTGTAAAACTGCGTAAGCCAGATTCATGCATACCTTTCGAAAGGGCAAAGAGTTTTATCAGTCAGATACAAGAACAAATGGGATCCAGAGCATCCAAGTCACCCACAAAATGATCATATTTCCAGCTCAGCAGAAGAGAACAAGTGGTAATCTTCAGACTCTGCAAGGCCAGAACAGATTGGAATACCATCTATTCAACAAGCATGTAACCGTGGCACAAATACAATGACTGCTGAACATTTTTGTCAAGGATGCCCAACATATGAGAAACGGAGAAAGCAGAGATGGTGGTCACCATTACCATTCTTGGAAATATTCCATGGAGGTACAAATAACCTCAAGATGACCTTTGCTTCTCTTTGAAAATGTTAAAGTAGACGTCTCAGAGTGCGTGAAGAACATGAATTGCCTGGTTGTTGTGGAATTCTGTTCATTATTTCCTGATTTATTAAGCTTTTCGGCAGTGAAAGTATACAATGTCGCCAAAGATGGTTACTTTCCTTTACGAGCTTCTTTCAGGTGTTTGTCTAATTCGTTGGATAGTGACACATCCTGATTTCACATATTGCTTTTGAAATGGTAGCTGGAAACGAGAGCACCTATTTTACTGTGAGTTCGTCATCAATCGTGTCAACGTACAAATTATCTGCGAAGTAGACTGAAGCCGGGCTGATATTTTATTACTTCGCGTATGTGTGACTACTGCGCTGTTAATAACAACTTTAGATTTACATGCTTCTTAAATGGATACGTTGTTGTTGTTGTTGCTGTTTAACTAGGGCTGCTGAGCTTCTCGTCCTTTTGCGGCCAATATAAAGTTGAAGACTCGTTGGTATTATCTGCACTGTAGATCTAGGCTTTTCTGTGGTTTTTCTGCCATTCTGAAAAGTGTTGAGGTGAAGTCATGAAATCCAGTTTCGCTTGCATTTAAAGGATCATCCCATCTAGTCCCAAACTAGGAGTAAGAAAAAAAAAAGTTAGTTGCTTATCCTTTACAGGACGTGGCAATCAACCCCAGCTTTTAAGAACGCGTGGTATAATGCGCATTCCAAGCTTTCCAGGGGGGGGGGGGGGAAGCTCTTGAAATATGCTAAATTACTGTGCTCTGGTTCTGGGCTCTTCTAAGGAATTGTCACGTCCTACACAGAGCAACTTCTCAGCGTCACTGCCTATCAATGGTCCATAGTGAGATCCTCTTGCTTCCAGCCAACCAGGTAAAGGCCAGAGTTATGTCTGGGGCTCAAGTAACGCCTCAAAGCTTTGAACGCAATACTTGATTAAACAACCCTCACAACCCCTTTGGTATTGGGGATTTTTATGAATCTTAGCTGTGTACGTAACATATTCCCTACAAAACGATTAATGACATCACCAATCACCATGATTAACTTTTAAAAAACTGTATTTATTTGACTAAACTCGTCTTCCCAGAATATAGATCATTTGATTCTTTTACTACTAAATCGGCAAATTAAATTATCAAACGTGGTATATATTCAACATATTATAGTAGATACAAACCATGGCATTTCACGACTGTAGCTACGCTTTACTATCTAACTCTTTTGTCTCAGGAAATTAAGATATAAAAAATTGCCTGCATAAAGAATTATTTAAATATTAACTATCCCGTGCTAGCAGGGGTTTCCTACCTGAACGCTACATTCTTTATGTTCAGCACTACTTGGATGCATGAGCCAAATTGCAGGAGACCTAAATGTGTCCCGCAAGTTTGTTAACACAATTCTGAAAACGGTTACAGAAAGTTCAGGGAAACTCACATAATTAGCAGACATCATAGATATTACTATTTTACAATATGGTGAGCAAGATTTGCAATTTAATATATGGAAAATATGTAGAGGAATATTAATGCAGACACAGAAACCTAGTGTCATCTCACGTGTAACCAAGTTTTTTGCGAATAAAGTACTCAAGCGTAGAGTGAAATATCTCCACATGCAAGGGGCGAGCTCAGAGCTTTTGACCACTGTTACTTTAACTATATATCATGTGTATAACGTTCATAGTTAACGCATTCTAGGACATATGAATCCAATACCTACTTCTTCGTGAACAGGCTTCAGCGGTTATTGCCTCAGAGTGGCTAAAAAAATTTTTTTTTTATTTTAAAATTAGAATTACTGTGAAAAGCTTGATTCTAGCACATACGTAACTTATTATTCGCTATGAGTAAAGGAGAAATACTTTTAAACGGACAGGCATGGGCCAATAATACACGTGATGAGATACCCCTTTTCGAGACGAACAATATGGATAAGACACATGAGCAGTTAATAAATGGCTTCGATTTCATTATTTGCCAATGGGTAATTTTTGCTGTGTTGTGTCAAGCTATAGATATTTTTGGAACAGTGAGTAACATTATAAACATTATTTGTTTTGTCAAGCAAGGCTTCAAGGACCCAGTCAACGTCAGTCTATTAGGTATGACTAAATTGATTTTCTTTGTAACTTTACTTAACAGTTTATGTGTAGTTTACTTAAATACGTATATCTGAATTTCACATAAATGTGTGTTATGGTAGGTAATATACAATAGATGAACTAGACCGTTATAAGAACAATTTTATTTATAAAACTACAATACAGAATGATTGGAAAGTCGTTTTCCATCTTTCAGTTGTTATTTCTACTCAACTAACTTATATGAAACTATAGTTAAAATAATACATTTAACTGTCATTATATTACATAAAGTATTACGTCACAATACCTTTACGAGTCAAAGTGAAATCAGATTTATTCTACACTTGATTTAATCACAGCCAGCAATTTCTGCTATCTTTTGTAACGTCAGTTTACGTCAGTGGATATTTTAAATTTTATTGTGTTTTATTTGTTTCTAACAATAAAAAATAAATAAAACACATTAAAGATTTGTGGAAGGTAAGTCATTGTTCATTGTTTTTGACATTTGTTTCATGTATATCAATGTGTTACCAATAACGATATTTTAAATAAAAAGGTAAACTTAGTCCCATAGTGGATACTGATGTGTTAGAGACTATACCATAATAGGTCCAGCTTTTTATGAAGTGGAGTGGCAAGTTTCCTTCCTCGCTAATGTCTGCCTTCCTAACTCAAGAGCTGAGTCAGATACCCGTTTACAGTTGGGTAAACTGGATTGTGACGATACCATGTTTCGTTCCCGGAAGCTGGTACATATCTGCGACAGGAAAGCGCTCTAACAGCTTATATAAAAGGAAGCTTAAGTGAGGATAAAAAATGAAAACAATTGAAAGTACTTTTCTATCAACCAGTAGAACATAAACTCATTATGCATAGATTAAAATACTTTTCTTTGGAATCACAGTTCTACATTTTTGTTTGTTTGGACGCAGTGAAGCGGAGAATTAGAGACAACGATCTTGTGCTGACTGATTATTGACCTCCACGTGTTAGCCATCAGTTACCAAGCTGCTGTCAAGTGATGGCCTTCAAAGCATGTATACACTGTTTAGACAATGCAGACTATGCTGGCTTGGCAATGTCCACAAAATGGAAGGTGGGCGCATCCCCAAATATATTTTCTACGGTCAACTGGAAGACGGCACAGGAACTGTCGGGTGACCATAGTTGTGGTTTCAAGATGTGTACACGAGAAATAGTAAGGCAATGGATATAAATCCAGCAACTTGGGGCGATGAAGCTGCCGATCGCACAAAGTGTCAATGGTCTTTACAGCGCCTCCTCAGATTGGCCAAAAATAAGCTTTTACAACAAGCACAAGAGAAAAGAACATGCCGAAAGGAACATCAGGAACAGAACAAAACAGTATAATTGCTATCACCTCAAGGTGTCATCCTTTCCATAGTTATGGCAGAAAGAAGCAATTACTTTCAAGATAGGTCCTTTATTTCATTATTAACTAACCCAACATCAAACACATAAACCCATGTGCCTTTTACGTGCCCTGCAATACACCCTCTTTAAGCTTGGTAGTCAGTTTAAACTAAGTATTGTCTGAAAGCAACTACTTTCAGTTTGGTTCATCAGATCTATCTAGATTTCTTATATATTCTGTCACTTCCTTTTCAAATCCTTCCGCCTTTCACCAAACACAGAGCACGTAATTCCGTCAACATCACATGACTTTGATCCACTGTCACTGAGCGGCAGCTCTTGGTGACCATTCCGTCAACATACATAAATATAGAAATACGTAACAGATTTATGAAGACTGAGGACAAGTACTAGATTGTAAAAAACAAGACAATTGTCTGTGCCTGTAAATAGATGTGATGACGTTCGTGGTTATATGTGGTTCTGTAAATAGATGTGATGAGTGTATATGTGGTTCTGTAAATAGATGTGATGAGTGTATATATGGTGATACAAGTTCATTAAGCAGTTTCAAAACACATTCATTAGTGCAACATTCGGCTGACCACTGCTTCCGTCATGTATACGAGTATTTATATTGTCTATGACAGGGGTCAGCAACGAAGGAGTGGTATGCATCTACTTTATAAACACTGAGCTCTCTAAAGATCTACCTTGATAAAATCATTTCTGATTTAAGGTTTCAAAGTATCTGGAATTAGGAAGAATCCAGCCTATATGTGACTTTGATCTGCGCCGCACGGTCTGCTTTTTCCATTCCTATCATGAGAGCTGTGGGAAAATAAAACTGAATATTTTAGCGAAAGTTTATTTTACTTCAAAGAAAAAATGACTTTCTGTCTTAAAATACAGTTCACGAATAAATTGATTTTTTAGTCATCTAACTTGTGGGGTTTTCACTGTGAACGCGGTGAACGTACTAATAAACTTTGGGACATTGCGCTTTTAAGCGCCAGTGGTAATGGGTTAGTCGGAAATTTATCTAGTGAAAATTCTTTCCCTCCCACCAACGTCATCTAGAAATTTACCAAGTGATGCCTTGGGATCTATAGTATAGATAATATACACAGTATAACTAATTTATTATTTCTTTCATACACATTTAGAAGTACATTTACAGAACATTATCCAATTCCAATTCATATAATTGAATCTCGTGAAAATAATCACATGATGCTATATGTATTTTTTTTCTGTCAATAACTGAGGTCTGGCAGTGTCTGACCTGGGCTGTATACTGACACTGATTTGGGCAAACATTTGTCTTACACCAACGCTAAATGCAGATTCCTTGTCCCTTGATGCAGCAGAAGTTCTATACCTAACAGGTGCTTGGCCTCACGTGACTTTTACTCGTGTGAGTAGTTGGATCACTGCTTTAATAACACTGGAGAGATGCTTGTGTATAACTGTTCCATTAAAGGTAGGATCGATAAATATTACTTATCACTTCTGTTCTTTCTCTTGAATAACTATCACTTTTAAATATTCTATCTCTAGAATAAGTATTACTTCAGTATGTTCTATCTCTATAATCACTGTCACTTATGTATGTTCTATCTGTAGAATAACTATCACTTATGTATATTCTATCTCTAAAATAACTATCACCAGTATGTTCTATCTTTAGAATAACTATCTACTCTGTATATTATATCTCTATAATTACTATCATTTCTGTATATTCTATCTCTAGAAATACTATCAATTCTGTTCAACCTAGACACATGGTACTTCGGTTATGTTAAATCACGTATGCAAATACGTATAAAATACCTTGTGGTCTGATGCCAGCTGACTTATTTACTTACTGTATATGTGACTGTTAACATCTGATGAACAAATCGTCAACACATTATTGTTTATTGTTTATCGTTTCTGTGATCCTCATTCTTGGGTGATTTCCTGATAATTTAAAACAAGACTTTCTTTTTTAGTTCCCGGAGTAGTTCCCACAGACAGAGTAGGACATTTGCTTCCCCAGCATGTAGTAAATGGGAAATAGTATAAAGTATGTCATGTGACTAGTAATCTACCTGTGTACAAAAAATTGCTAAAGAAAGCACTAATGAAAAAGTGTTCGTTGGTTTATCAAGGGCATCATACAGTAAAGGTTTCGGGTTTCCCTTCTTTATGTGTTTAAACGTTTATACAATACCATAACCTACCCTCTGTCCTGTACTTACTGTTCTTAGTCTTCTGTCATTTACTAGACACAGTATTATGGTCTTTGCCTTGTGTAATCTGACCTGTACTGTATAATAGGGGAACACCATAAGTGATTGCGTCAATAACAGTCTGAATTGCCCTAGTGTCGTAGATCAGTGATAGGTGATTAAGACTTAGTTTGGTCCCTTCTGAATAGACAAGGAAATAAGCGATAGCTCAGTGGGAGGTGAAAAAATAGAAATAGATATCACTAGTGACGTGGAGGAAATATAGTAGATTCTGTCTCTGACACTCGAGAAGCTTCTCTCAGTCAGCCTATCATCTTCAACAGAGTTAGATTAGTCAGACAAATATAATATAATATATATTAATATATATAGGTTTCTCACATACCCACACACATAAGTGACGACAATAGACTCACAAACGTGAACTATGACAATGAAAATATATAGATACTTTGGAACGAGCTGACCCGACACGCTGATTAAGTTTAATGAATTTTAATTATTAGAATAAAATTCCATCACAACACATACAATTACATCCAGCATATACAAATAGTCATAAAGTCAATGAATTGCTACAAGAATGATAGACCCATTGGTATGATCTTTCCCCTCGATGAATAGCCCACAGTCCTGTTAGAAGAAAAGTGATAGCCCCAAAGAGTCACGGATACATATGATTTAGTCTAAGATTTCCCTTTAAAGGTATGAACAGACTTTGATACTCTGATCTATCCTAAGGAAAATATTGTTAGCAACAACACTTGCATTAAGAAATTAAAGACAGCACCAAAAAATGGGTGCCAAAATACAACAATAAAAGAATCGCTCAGTCCTGCATTCACTCTGTTCAGTCAGCCGTGATCATTAGCTTTCGTTCGTACTTACAGCTTTGGTAGCAACTTCTGGACAAACAATTTTTAGGACATGCACATTCAGAATCTCCAGGGTTATACATTGGCCAAGGGAACCCCAGCTACAAAAAGATAGGTTGAATTCGCTTCTTATTTAGGGATATCTGGTTCTGTCACATTAAAATTGTCCAGGTACGAACGTTAACAGCGAGCAAAGTGTCAATAGCTTAGATTTCTAGTAACTAGGAATGTCAGGTAACTGCCTTCTCTCAGTATAGGTTTTTATTTGGTCACACCACATACTAGTCACAACTCTGTCAAAATGTTTATTGATTGTAATATTTTACTTGCCACAAGGGCTGAAATGTACTTGAGGTTTCTCTCAGGAAGAATTAAATCTGGCGCGATAGGCCCGTTACTTTATTTAAATCTTAAAGTTTATGGAATGGGTACTCTTTCGTTCTGGATGCCAATGCAATTCCAGACAGGTTTTACTCTATACACCCAAGTCTTTAAGAATAAAATGTTTATGTTCTTCACAGATACTACGCAGTACTCAACGCTGGGAAAGTTGGGTCACCCCAATTTCACTGAATAAAGAGAAAACAACATATAAAATACTTATACATACTATTCCCTTGGTTATAACTTACAGTATAAACTGCAAGCGTAGAGCTTGTCGTATCATTTAAATCTCCCGTGAAATAAGTCATATTCACAAATTCATTCATCATGAATTAGAAATACATACTTATTTCGTCAATACTCAAAGATGAATCAGTGCAGTTATAAGTTAGTTAAAATATTCTTGACTGATTATTCGCAGTTTAATTTAATTCATTTGCAGCTGCATGAGTTTAAGCTAGAAATTATAATTTATTTTGCTTTCCAGTGTAACATGTCGACTAGCGAATACAACAGACTTAATATTAATTTCTTCTGCACAGAAATCTAACTAGTAAAATGAAAATAAGCGATTTATCACTAGATCACTCAACACAATGGATATTAAATATTACCTCCAAACAGAACTACGGGTGATGGCACAATTTATAATGATACGCTTATATTTATTGGTAATCTAGAAGCTCGGCAAAATTTCCGAAACAAACTCAGACTTCGCTATACCGCGTATTCTCTTTAGCACGAAACGACCTGTCTAATGCAAATTTGGAGAACAGAATGAAGTCACGTTTAAACTCCTGCTAGGATATATGAAACAGACAAAGCATCCCACGTTATTTCGAAATCCGAAATAGCGCCGGTATCTCCCCCTCTCCTAACACTTCACATTAACTCAGAAGCCTGCCATAACCTGTCAATACGCGTCTTAACGCCTTCTCCAACATACGGCTATTCTGGGCGATGTATGTCTGGCACTTTCCACACCTCAGGCCGAAAACTGGCTGAAGAACGCCGTGTCAGATGAAAATGTTAGACGATATGTCTGCCATCCCATGTCTATCGAGACGAATTTCACACTATTCGCTCACATGCAGAGACCGAACTCTGACGTAATAAAATGCGTTCTCAGTAAGAGAAAAGAAACAGGTAAACGTTAGAATGGGAAAATATATATAGTCGCAAACGAACGAATGCGAAAAACAGGAAAAGGATAAAAGAGCGATAATAAAGTAGAGGACACGGGCAGAAAAGAAAAGAATATAGAAAATTTATTGATCATAAATCTCTATGTGACAGAACGTCCCCCCTTTAAGATATGGAAGCACTCCATGTCTACGTTATGGAAATAAATTTCCAATATCCGTAGCTACAGGGTGTCTGTCCTCTTCCCTCTCATCTCCCCCTCCTTCTCTCTCCAATTCCTACTCAAGTCTACTCCCAAAGTTTCCTTTCTCTGGAATGTCTTCCGTGCGCGCTTGAAAGAGTGTCGCCGCTTTTGACATCGTAGAAAGATTTCGTGTGTGCGCAGTGGAATTTCCCTGCTACTATCGTCATCTTCGTCAATTTTGGCGATCGTCAGGAGATGTTCGGTGATCGCATATTTACTTGCGAGTCTTTCGCATTTGTGCATGTTAGTGGTATAGCTTCGGCTCACATAGTGCATGTGTCGACTAAGGTCAGGATAAACCTGTTCCTTCTTTTAGTCCTTTGGAAGGGTCCTAAAATGTCGATCACTACCCGTTCAAATGGTGTTCCCATTATTGGCTTTTCACCCATGTGGACTGGGGGTGTCCGTTGCTTGGGTGGTACACGTTGGCACTGGGCACAGGATTTGACATACCTGATAATATCAGTATTTACTCCTGGCCACCTATAATGAGTGGTTATCCGTTGGTTTGTGGCGTTCTGTCCCATATGTCCGCTGAAGGGAAGAGAGTGCCCCATTTCTAGGATTTGGCTTCTGTACTGTTTCGGTACTAGGAGCTGGTTGTAACCTTGGTCAGGCTTGCCCGTTCTGCGATAAAGTACGCCATCCTTAGAAAAAATGTCCCATTGCTGTCTGGGTTCCTTAGCCATGAGCAGTTTCCTAAAGCAGGGTGCCAAAGTAGGGTCCTTTTGTTGCGCTTCTTTAAGTTCCATAGATATCAAATTAGGCGCAGGCTCCCGTTCCTTATTGGTTTGCCCTCTTGTAGTTACTGCTGCCACAATCGGCTCTTCCGGTTTCCCAATAAACACGTATCTACCGCCACGTATGACTGGGTAGATGGGGTCATTCATAACAGCCGCTTTAATCACACCTCTGACAAAGTCAGAGTGTATCTCCACCAATGCGATGGGAAGCGCTGTAGGTGCATCACTCTTAGAGACTCCACAAAGTTCGACGGTCTCTCCTGTCTCTTGACCGGGTTTAACCAGGTGTCTGGCAACAATGTAATCAAAAGAAAGCCCCGTGTCAAATAAACAAAAAAGTTTGAGAACTGTTAAAAATAACAGTACCTCGCGTTGAGGGTCTCTCTCCCTCAGGTTGGGAATCACTGTCAATAATTTCGCCTTGCGAGACTGTTAATAAGATCCGATGCGTTTAGGCTCGGTGTGCTCGGTCTGATCATATGTCCCGTGCTCAGGGGTTTTCCCTTTGTCACCTTGTCCTTTCTGACTGAGGTGCCATTAAGAGCTTTCGGGTTGATCAGACTGTTTACTGTGGTTGGGGTACTTGTTTTTGTAGAACTTTGATTTTTCAGTAGGGGGGTTTTGGAGTCCAGTTTCTCTATGGTTATTCTGATTAGAAGCATGAGAAGATTGGTCTAGATTATTCTTTCGAAAATGCTCTTCTGTCGGTTTACGTTTCGTGGCCGGCAGTTCGGCCAGCGCATTTTGATAACGCTCAGACTTTTCCAAGATGTCTTCAAGCTTTTCTGCACCCTGCTTAGCTAGAAATCTCCGGGTATCAGCAGACAAAGTGTTCTTTATTTGTTCTGTTATAACAAATTCCTCAAGACTTTTATAGGTAGAGGGGAGCTGCGAGAGTTTTAGGCGCTTTGTCAAGTATCCCTTCAAACGAGACGAGAACTGCTGAAAAGTTTCAGAGCTCTTCTACCTGCTGTTGCGAAACAGTTGCAAAAATTTGCGCGCGTTCTTTTAAAAACGCTCCAGTAACGCTTTCTTCAAGACGTCTAAATTTTCATGTTGGCTGCTCTCCAGTTTTGCATACACATCGTAAGCACTGCTTTTCAAAGCCTGGGAGAGCTTCATATTCCAACGCGACCTCTCTAAACCGTAGAGAGTTGCAATTTTCTCAAATTTTTCTAGATACGTGTAAATCTTCACATTAGTACAAGGGAAAGATTATAGCGCAAAAGACATATCAGTGAGGTGAGTAGATTGAGTGTTAGAAGGATCATTTAAGGAAGAATGAGGAGAAGACTCTCCATTGCTGGAGGTAGAGGCAGCACCACGGCTTTGGACTTCTAGAGCTTTAAGCGCCAGCTCATGCTGTCTCTTCTCCCTCTCCTTCTCATGATGTCTCTCCTCCCTCTCTTCTCATGCTGTCTCTCCTTCTCTCTTTCTCTCTCCCTGCGGATTTCCATTTCCTCATCCATCTTTTTCTGCTCTCTAGCTTCAGCTGCTTTCTCCTTCTGCTCCGCATCATATCTTTCGAGTTCGCCCCTGACAAAAGCTTTCGCTTCGTCTCCGTCCAAACCTTCTTCTCTTGCCTCGTCCCTAAGGATCTGTCTAAGCTTCGCCCTCTTTGCCATTGTAAATAGGTGACTGAGACTTAGTCGAGAAAGAAGTCAGAAAAAGGATACACTGGTTCCTTACCACTTACGAGAAAATACCAAAATAAAAAGATGATATACTTTAACCTGGGATACCTCCTCCTGTGATATAGTATCTAACTATCGCTGCTATTCCTGGCTCTAAAAGCTCTAATACAAGCGACTATGCCAATTAAATGGTAGTAAGATTACTCACTGAAAATACGTTGCTACAGTGGAAACAAGATAATATGCACAACTTTAAAGAGAAAAAAAAATCCCTTAATTATTAAGTCCACTACAAGTTCACCCCTGAAGATAGTTAGGGTAAGGGAGGCAATTAACAGGCAGTAATTGTCTGAACGCACTCCTTAGCTTAGCTCAAACACCTACTCCTTCAGAACCTTGTGACTGTTAGACAATCACAAACTTTACCAGCGTTTAGTATTACAAAATCAATAATTAACATATATTCCGACAAAATCAACCTGTAACTCAAATGTATATGGTAAAAAAAATGCTGTGGAAAACCAATCATAAGTTGTGTGGTCAGCACGCCCATAAACAGATCGTTAGTCTAGGGGAATAGTTATTTTTAAAGATACACAATACCACGAGACAATCACACTCTCTAATCTATTTCAGAATAAAGAATCTACAGACGAGCTGATATTGTCGTGCTAGCTCAGGACTAGAGTTCAATTCCTAGACAAACAAACACTATTTGTCGTATCGTCTCCCTCTTCTAAGTTCAAAATCCTGATAGACGAGACCTCATTTGTCGTACTTGCTCAGGATTTTGAGTTCAATTCCCGGAAACGAGCAACCATTTGTCGTACTCGTCTTCCTATTCTAAGTTCAAAAAAATCCTACGGACGAGACCACATTTGTCGTAGATTTGTGATAGGTGATTAAGACTTAGTTTGGTCCCTTCTGAATAGACATAGAAATAAGCGATAGCTCAGTTGGAGGTGTGTGGTGGATTTAGATGTTATGAATGTTGGTGTTATTGTTATAGTGTAACTGAGTGAGGTCAAGCTGTGAAGGCCTCTGAGTCTAATAGATAATAATGGTGTGTTCTCAGAGCACCTTTCTGCTACCACCCTAATATCTCACTCAGACTTATTTTTGACTAGTATATCTGACAGCTACGTCTAATGTCTAGGGTAATGAAATTGTGGTATAATAAAATGACAACAAATACACTTTAAAACTCTATAAAAAGTAATTAACGACACCCAGAGTTAAGTTTTAAATGTGAAATCTTTTTTTACAGTTTATTGTTTCAGTATCACAATTTTGTGTATACCGGAATATTGAACTCAAAATAATAATTTAAAGTATTTACATAAAATTAATTCAATTTATAACTGAGTATATTCTTATTCATAACTGTAATTAAATGTGTCAGTCTGGAACAGTGTCAATTTATTCTTGCTCCTATGAATGGGTATTGATTACAAGAACGTTTGTCTTCATCACAATCTGAATGATCTAATACACATTTGGGAACTGAGAGTAGTTGAGTTTGGTATATCAAGTGCCCGGAGACAATTTCTTAACTGAGGGGTGCCTGGTATGCGTGATGAATTTTGGTTAGATCACCCGCCTCAACTGCCAAGTAAGGATTCTGCTCTTGCAATATAACACGAAGGCACACAGTCGATACTGCCTCAATTCTTAGATGCAGAAATATAGACAGGTATTTGTTGACCTAGGCTCATTTTGAGTCATAGATGAAACCCTGGAACGATATAAATGCGTCCTACTCAACCTCTGATAAACGCTTTCTTTCCCTAACTACTAAACATTTTAAATCATATTCAGACTCAGCATGGTAACTAAACAATTAGTTAACGTTCTTAATTGGTTGTATACCCTATTCATGGTCAAATAAACTTCAAACTACAGTTTGACACTTTCCTTGACAAAGGAAACATTTTACGTTAATATTATCAAGTCATGTACAATCACGGTGACTTGCTGAAGAAGACGGCCAGTGGTTTGCCTGGTCTTATGTCATAATACTGTACAACAATTTCCCCAATAACACTTAATTTTTCTTTCTCCCACAATGTCAGAAAGCCTGTCTGGCTTTTCTACAACATGTTAATATATTTCCTAACACCACTGTGAAACAACACAAAGTTTGATGTTGACATCCCTCTAGATAAACTTCTGCCCACATAATTTTCATACATATTCAATAATACATACATAATAATAATATAATGGTGATATAAATGTCTTCTTTCTTACCGCATTAGAGAAATATTAACACTAATAAGTTTGATTTGCGATAAATATGGTCAAATCCAGATCACTGACTGGTGCAGATCAGCAAAGTCAAGATAGTACTATTATCTTGCTTTCAGAACAACTTTAGTGTAGAAAATTTCTTTTACAAGTGGCCTCGAACACTAACTACAAATTAGTTTTATCCCTCCGTTAGTATATTAGACTCCAGCCAATCAGGGACTGTTTGGCTTCTAGCATCTTTTTTATTCAAAACTGAACTCAATTTTCAATTCTTGGACTAACTTCCCCTCTATCCCCACTACAGGGCAAACTGAGAAAGATTCAAGTCTGTTCGTCCATCTGTCTTCGTCAATATCTCAGTTATATCCTAAAAGTTTATACTTCTGACAAGTAATTAGTAATCATGTTGCTGTCTGTCACACAGTGGTTTTATTCTTTTATTTATTATATTCATTATTATCGTTTTTATTCTTCATTTCATCATAATTTACTTTTTCCTTCTACACTTATTCAAAAAACATATTTTATTATTTTTGGTTTCTTCTACGGCAAGATAATATATCACACTAAGTAATATGTTAGGTATAATAACCAAATATTATCATTTTAATCGTCCCTTGTTCTTTTTTTTCATCTATCGTTCAATTGTGACAGTTAGTTTCAATTTAGAAATGCAGACGATAGTTTAAACGGACTCCATACCATTCCCCTTTCCAATTTCTCTCTCTCTCTCACTTTTTCTAAGAAAACTACAGCGAACGATAGCAGATGTTCAAACATGCCCTAACGACGGTAACTAAGGCCTGTAGTCTATTTTTCAAACACTAACCTATCCCTCGCGTGTAGTGTTTCAAACCAATTCTGTGACGTCGCCTTGTCGCATGCGATTCGAAAACCAACGCTTGTCAAGGCTTTCATTCATCCCTTATCTCTCCCTCCTACGTTTTTTTCTCTCACTCTGACTGAAACGAACACTTAGCTGTCTGCAAAACGGCGTTTAGGTAATATTTAATGATTTGCGTTAATTGTAAGTCTCAAGGACGAAACTAGGAAAGCGTGTAAGATTTGACAGCGGGATCATTGTCTATGCATTACTACTGCAAACAATTCAGCGCTCTACTGGCGTTGAGGACGACGATAGGCAAGAGCACACTGGCGGGTTTATTTATTATCATAGGAGTAAAATTTTACTGAATTTAGCGATTGTTTCACAGATTTCGCTACAAGGTGAAGAAATAGAAATAGATTTCACGAGTGAGGTGGAGGAAATATAATAGATTCTGTCTCTGACACTCGAGAAGATTCTCTCAGTCAGCCTATCATCTACAACAGAGTTAGATTAGTCAGACAAATCTAATATAATATATATTAATATATATAGGTTCCTCACATACCCACACACATAAGTGACGACAATAGACGCACAAACGTGAACTATGACAATAAAAATATATAGATATTTTGGAACGAGCTGTCCCGATACGCTGATTAAGTTTAATGAATTTTAATTATCAGAATAAAATTCCATCACAACACATACAATTACATCCCGCATATTCAAATAGTCATAAAGTCTATGAATTGCTACAAGAATGATACACCCATTGGTATGATCTTTCCCCTCGATGAATAGCCCACAGTCCTGTTAGAAGAAAAGTGATAGCCCCAAAGAGTCACGGATACATATGATTTAGTCTAAGATTTCCCTTTAAAGGTATGAATAGACTTTGATACTCTGATCTATCCTAAGGAAAATATTGTTAGCAACAACACTCGCATAAAGAAATTTAAGACAGCAAAAAAAAAAAAAAATGGGTGCCAAAATAAAACAATAAAAGAATCGCTCAGTCCTGCATTCACTCTATTCAGTCAGCCGTGATCACTAGCTTTCGTTCGTACTTACAGCTTTGGTAGCAACTTCTGGACAAACAATTTTTAGGACATGCACATTCAGAATCTCCAGGGTTATACATTGGCTAAGGGAACCCCAGCTCCAAAAAGATAGGTTGAATTCGCTTCTTCAGGGAACGTTTCCTTGGTATTTCTTATTTAGGGATATCTGGTTCTGTCACATTAAAATTGTCCAGGTACGAACGTTAACAGCGAGCAAAGTGTCAATAGCTTAGATTTCTAGTAACTAGGAATGTCAGGTAACTGCCTTCTCTTAGTATAGGATTTTATTCGGTCACACCACATACTAGTCACAACTCCGTCGGAATGTTTATTGATTGTAATATTTTACCTACCACAAGGGCTGAAATGTACTTGAGGTTTCTCTCAGGAAGAATTAAATCTGGCGCGATAGGCCCGTTACTTTATTTAAATCTTAAAGTTTATGGAATGGGTACTCTGTCGTTCTGGATGCCAACGCAATTCCAGACAGGTTTTACTTTATACACCCAAGTGTTTAAGAATAAAATCTTTATGTTCTTCACAAATACTACTCAGTACTCAACGCTGGGAAAGTTGGGTCACCCCAGTTTCACTGAATAAAGAGAAAACAACATATAAAATACTTATACATACTATTCCCTTGGTTATAACTTACAGTATAAACTGCAAGCGTAGAGCTTGTCGTATCATTTAAATCTCCCGTGAAATAAGTTATATTCACAAAATCAGTCATCATGAATTAGAAATACATACTTATTTCGTCAATACTCAAAGATGAATCAGTGCAGTTATAAGTTAGTTAAAATATTCTCGACTGATTATTCGCAGTTTAATTTAATTCATTTACAGCTGCATGAGTTTAAGCTAGAAATTATAATTTATTCTGCTTTCCACTGTAACATGTCGACTAGCGAATATAACAGACTTAATATTAATTTCTTCTGAACAGAAATCTAACTAGTAAAATGAAAATAAGCGATTTATCACTAGATCACTAAACACAATAGATATTAAATATTACCTCCAAACAGAACTACGGGTGATCGCTCAAACTTAGAATAATACGCTTATATTTATTGGTAGTCTAAAAGCTCGGCAAAATTTCTGAAACAAACTCAGACTTCGCTATACAGCTTATTCTCTTTAGCACGAAACAACTTGTCCACTGCAAATTTGGAGAACAGAATGAAGTCACGTTTAAACTCCTGCTAGGATATATGAAACAGACAAAGCATCCCACGCTATTTCGAAATCCGAAATAGCGAAGGTATCTCCCCCTCTCCTAACACTTCACATTAACTCAGAAGCCTGCCATAACCTGTCAATACGCGTCTTAACGCCTTCACCGACATACGGCTATTCTGGGCGATGTATGTCTGGCACTTTCCACACCTCAGGCCGAAAACTGGTTGAAGGACGCCGTGTCAGATGAAAATGTTAGACGATATGTCTGCCATCCCATGTCTATCGAGACGAATTTCACACTATTCGCTCACATGCAGAGACTGACATCTGACGTAATAAAATGCATTCTCAGTAAGAGAAAAGAAACAGGTAAACGTTAGAATGGGAAAATATATATAGTCGCAAACGAACGAATGCGAAAAACAGGAAAAGGATAATAAAGTAGAGGACAGGGGCAGAAAAGAAAAGAATACAGAAAATTTATTGATCATAAATCTCTATGCGACTCCTAGGTAAATTTCTAATAAACGTATAAGGAGGGGAACCAAGGTAAATTTCCGGTTGTATGTGTTGCGGGTCCCGCAAATAACCCTTGTTATCGAGGCACTATTTTTTGTTGTGCTTAGATGGCAGAGGATAGTGTGATACGCTTCCGTAGCTAGGCGGGGGCGCCGCACGGAAGGTCCTGGGTTCAATTCATCGGTAAGCCACTCACGTCTGTTGTTTTTCTGTTATCTATTTTTCTACTTCTTTTTTTCTCACGAGTGCCTGAAAACATACCTTTATATGTGTGTAATATGTATTTACTGTTTACAAGCCTCGAGTTACCATTCTTCATGTGTTTAAACGCTTAATTAGGAACAAATAAGATGTTAATACTGATACTTTGAAGAGTATGGCGCTGTAACTGTGACATTATCTTCACATCTGTCTTATTCCTCTACTAGCAATAACCCGTCATTAATGACTGAAGTAAATCAAAAACTGTAATATATTTTTACAATATTTTTTTATTCAATAAAAAAGTTCTTTTTCGCTTGCTTGTTGTGATTGACGCGATCGTTTCTTCCTCTTAGCATCTGCAGCTCGTTTTGCAGCCATCTTATTATTTTGATCCATAACAATAAGTCTGCAATACTTTAAATTAACATTTTGTCTTGAAGAAACATACAAAAACTTACATTTTGAGGTTATTTTTAAAAAAGTGATGAGTTTAATTCGTTTCCGGAATGAAACTGGGTTCTACAACGACTGTAAGGGAAACTACAATTAATGTCTAACTTTCAACCACGGGTGCATCCCTTAAAGGTGCAAACGGCGAAAATTGATTATATTGATGTTCTATCTATCCACAATCTCAGCTAACCCCTTGCAGAATGCCTGCTATATAATCGTATGGTTTGCTTGAATTCTCTGTTGTTAAGGAAGGGAAAGGGTGAGAGATAGTAGATAAATCACTAAATTTTAAAGGATACATAATCACTGTAAGTTAACATGGATTCTCCAACAGCTCTATATTTACTTTATTCCATCTCTAAACATTGTCTCTAACTATTGACTCTTTACTCGGAGCCATCTTCATTTTCTGTGTAGCTAGACATTCATTTGTTTAATTAATTATATATTGAACATGTGACAATGCAGTCATCATGTTCTTTCTTTGTCACCACAGTGGCCCCCAGTAACTACATGTGGCAAGTGTGATATATTTGTACCGTATTATATTAATATGACGTCATCGGTGACCTATATACTCTCAGGATTCTCCGTAAGAAACAAAGACAGAAAAGGACTATATGGCGACTAATGTGAGATTGTGTATGGGACAGGCAAACCTACGTCATATAAAACAAGTAGCCACGTGATCCACTGCGGCTACAGCACATGCTATCTGGCGCAGGCTTACAGCGAGGGAACCAGCACCATTGGTGGTCTATACTCCTTAAGAAATGCAAAGACATTTGATGAGGATAATGATGATGATATTATCGGTACCTATGATAACAATTTACATATAATAAATGGACATGTACATATTTCTATAACTAAGTCAACAATATTTTTTTTCAGATAAAAAATATAGTCACTTCGAAACGAGCATCTGTCATCACTATTTGTGTATTCATCATTTTTATGTTGAGTTTGACTCCAGTGTATGCGGTTAACTCATTGGGCTGGAAATTTTTTCCTGCGAAGAACACATCTTTAATCGGACTTGTGTACAAGAAAAATCGAGAAGAGGTTGACAAAGTTTCATTTGTAATTTCGGCTTTGGTGTCCGTCAGTGCCTTTTTGGTCATCATCGTCTGCACGACAATTTTGGTGATAACGTTAAAGTCAAAATCGAAATGGCGTAAGAAGTCTACAATGTCTACTCACTCTGACATCATTACGAGTCGTAATCAGAAGGTATCAAAGATGGTCGTGATGATTTCTGTACTTTTCATCGCCTGTTTTATTCCTGTCAGCGTCATCTTTGTAGCCATGCTGGTTGATACAGAAGTCTCTATAGATGGCAAACACAGAAACACGGCATTGATGCTAGGCGGGATTGGTTATATCCTTGAATCCATCAACTCGTCAATGAATATTTTTATTTACTACAATATGAGTGCCAAATACAGAAACACGTTCCGGCAAATCTTCTACATCGGAAATACAAAGTGAATTTCCCATATGTAGTAACGCAGTACTGTGCCAGCGTCAGTTACTTGTGCGCAGGTCACGGCATCAATTAGTTAGGTTATGTGGCCGTGTAAGTTATACGGCACTAGTTGTTATATTGATTGTTATATTCAATTAGAGTTAATCCTTCATAAATTGTTGTGGTTCGAGTGCTTATTGGCCTTCCGCCAGAGATGGTAATACTTAACCTTTAATCATTTTTCTTCTTCTTTCCAGATTTGTTCTTCCCTTTAAGTTTGGTGATAAGCAAAACAGTTTCAGCACAACAACGTATATCCAAAAGAAATTACTGTAAATTTCCACAAACAGCAATTCAGCAGAAAATTATATTAAAGTTTATTGGTGTAATTAGACAAACACTGTAAATTTCACAAAATAATGGTTGTTTATCCAAAATGAAAAATATATAATCCAACTGAATAATATACACACTAGTCTACTCAAAAACAAACTTGTCTTGATATCCTCACAGACAAAGTTCACTTAACATTATTTGTAAAATCCTCAAAAGTCCAAAATCATGGAGTCATTGGAATCATAAATCCTGAAATCACTGCCTGTCCTCCACATCTCTTCTATTTATACTATTTCTTCTTTTTTCCTGCCTTTTTCCACACGTCCCATTCTTTTTTTTCCACACGTTACAATTTCTGCACCCGTCTTTCTGTTTTCGACGTTTTGCACACGACTTTCTGTTATTTCGACTTTTTTTTTCACATGTGTGATCTCTTCCAACTTAACAATTGGATTTAAAAAAAACCAGATCACACAAACATTTATTTGCAACTTTCCGAGCATAAAATCCATTCATTATTATTATCTGGGACTGACCTACGTTTGCCTTCTCAGGGCAGTAACTGCCAACTGAACTTTGAATGATACTGCGTTTTGTGTAAAAACGTCTTATTTCCTTTTGAGGTCTGTCATTCTTATATGTAGCATATTAGAGCACGTATAAATGCTTAGCGTGGAAGTAGTAGGGATAATTCTAGCGTGGAAGGAAATGCGGTCACATACGGCCCGGGACACACAAATGTATCCTATAGGGAGAGATTTGCGTACTATCAACTAACTACCTCATGCTAATGACTGTTATAAATCACTAACTTATTGGTAGAGGCTCTCAACAAAAATAAAATAAAATGAAAATAAAAATAATAATATTTTTTTCGTAAAACGAGGGATCACATTATATTTATAATGCGTAAAACGGAATATAAAAAATTTGTTAATACACTTCGCCAATGAACAGTATTGATGTACACTACTTCTTAACAATATCAATATGTACAACGCTGTAAATTAGTCATAACCATTATGTTAACATACTTAATGCTAACATTTTCACACAAAAAATTGTATACGATTTTCATCGGTTGTGCAAACAACAGAAACAAAAACCAAAAGAAAAAAAAATACTTTGGCAATATTGAACAAAAGTGACTAATATTCATTAAGTATTTAACAATCTTAAATGTAGTAGCTGCAACGAACATCAGCCTAACAGCATAGAACTAATATTCAAACATATGACCGCGGAACGCAAAAAATGTTATATATATATATATATATATATATATATATATATATATATATATATATATATATATATATATATATATATATATATATAATATATATATATATATATATATATATATATATATATATATATATAATGACATGGGAATATACATACATGGCAATGTTAATCTATAATTTTATTTTTAAAAATATGAACTGGAGCTGTACGCTCTCGTAACTGCCAATATACAACGTGGTAAGTATAATACAGTCATATGATACAGGCAACCTCAATCCTGCCACTGGAGTCAGTGATTTACCAGGATGTATATGGGTCTTAAACACCAAAAATCTGGACAAGTTGTGGTGAACTGCCTATGGTTTTGTCGTAAAATATAAATATAACATTATTAATCTGGTTACATGGAGTTACAAAGTATTTATTAAAAAATGTCTCTAATCTCCAACTTATGTAATGGTCTTTACTATGAGGGAGGACAACTATTCCGATACAATTAACTATCGGGTGTTGGAGTTACCATGAACCAAGTACCAAACTGTTTATAGGTTCGTCATCAAATATAAAATCTGCATACAAATGCAAGTTCATAATAATGGACAACAATTTATCAAGAAAATATACTGTAGCGTTCCGCTTACAACGTGGCAAATGGTCAGAAAAATACAGGTACATCAATATGTGATATTTATTTCTCAATTCAAGGTTTGTCAACATGTCAACATATTCGTTACCATCTTAGCGATTTCGCATGGAATCGTCACGGTTTGCATGTAACCATGTAGTATTTCGCCGATCCGCGAACTGTGTTGATTATTATATAAGTTGTACACAACTTGCAAAATATATCACCAAGTCAAATTTTAGGTGGAAATATATATATGTCTGTTGCTGTCGTTTTTTGACGGTTTCATAAGACGTAAATCTATTTAATACTTTTGACGATCGAAGGTAGAGAACTGTATGTTAAGTCTCTGGGACAGGTTGATTTGGGGTTGTCTTCCCTGTGTTTATTCTTTGTAGTTGATCTGTCTTTAGACGGGCCGGTTAACTGTTCTCAAATCTGTTCTGTCTACGCATACGCTAGTTTTAGCGTGAACCGAGAAGACTTCCGTCTGGGAGTGATGAGCTGTTTTTCTGACCGGACAAGATGTCCGTTGTTCTTCTCTGCATTAACTGGAGGAAAGAGTGTCTTCAGTATAACTGTGATCTTAGTGAATCTCCCCAGAGTTATTCTGTTCGTCTAGACTGACGACAGTGGTTATTTGTGTATTTCTTGGATTCTGTCCAAGGTAAAATAAACTTTATTATTATGCCAAGATTGCAGAACATTTAGTATGAACCTGTGAGTAGCGCTCACAGTTCTTGAGATCCAGAGTCCATTATGTGTGCTTGACGTAGCTAACTAAATCTATTCGTCGAATTTCTTTACAGAAGCACAATGAACGTATATTTATATGAAACCCGCATTATGGCGGTATGTTTCGGTATGGAGGATAATGCCTGCCAATGAAAATACACAGTTGTTCATCAATCATTATGAGGCCCGACATTACGGCCTATATCTTTGAGCAGAAGAAGAAGTGTCTGGCGGGAGAAGCCAGATGAAGTCTTGACTTTATCAACAAGTTCACAGACTTCAATATTTGTCACAAGACTACCTGACGCGTTTAGTCAGGGGCTCTGAGCTACAGTATGAAAATGTATATTATCAAGCCAAAGTTACTAGCATCATACATACGAGCTATGCAGGGTTGATTATGCTCGATGGTTACATGCATTAATACACATGAAATGTCCATGTTGCTTGTTCTACTGACTGAGTTGTCCGTCAACGTACTGTTGCTGTAATAAATGGTGAAGAGAAAGTCATCTGAATTAACCACATTGTGGTGAACTTCTAAATACAATATCTAAATTACAATATAAAAGTATAGTGCATAAACTCAAAGATAGGATAGTACTACAAATTTTCGGAGAGAATGGTAGTCGTCGCCTACGCCTTCAGCGTATTAATTGATAACGCTTTGGCCGAACCAAAAAGGGTACCTTATTTTTCAAATTCGTCCTTGAGACAAACGTACCACTTTTCCAAGTTCAATGAAGTATTTGCCTAAAATACATTGTAGAGGGGAGGGGCACGGATAGATAACCCAACGCAAATCACGTCTCACATTGTTTCTAAAAAAAAACAAGCTTGATAGCCTTGCCTTAGGCGGTTTTCAAATTACCATGTAAACGTTGGAAAATGTGGACACTACGGTCAGGAAAACACGCTTAGGTCTTGTTGCGAATGACGTAATTCTCGTGTATTACGAGAGACTCTCGTATTTAGCTTGAAAGTACATGGAAAAAGAATTGAACAGGAAATAGTTTAAAAATAAACAACTAACATAGAAAAAAAGATAGAATTTTGAACCAAGCCACTTAGCCCCCTAAAAATCATATATTCGTGTACCTGAAGACTTGTTAACCAAGTGTGACGTACGTCTAAGTATGACAAATGAATTTCCCTGACTCGATGGATGATAACAGAATATTGGCCTCTCATAACTTTAGAACCCCTGATCATCTGTTGTAACTTTTACCGGCATGCAACATTTCCACGAGAACCTTACACCTTACACGCTGGATCATTAATATGTAGCCTGCTATCTTATGTGAACGTTTGAGATCGCATGGCCTTTGATGGGAGATTAAATCCCGCCCACAACCATTTCTGAGAACGATTTATAGCAATCTTTTCCTTAACGCCGGCCCAAGAGGACGGGCCACAGACTCACTCCTGTTTCTAGAACAATAAACAGCAGATCATCTTCTTACCTGGCTGTCACCCCGCCTGGTGGGAGTTGCCAAAGCTCTCAGAACAGCGGTACTATCAAAGAACAGGCTGATCTTCAGAATTCAACGTGGAGCGGCACACGATCTAAAGAAACAGGGAACTCGCAGCTCACAGAGTAGCTTCTCGGAATCTTTTCACACCCTCATGCAAGCAAGCCTGAGACGGAAGGAAATCGGTAGACCGGGGAAAACGTAGGAATTGCAGCGATTAACACAACGGCGAGGTATCTCGAATTTTGCTCAAGATCAAGAAAGGTGCGAAAATTTAACACGCCCCATTCAAGTTACACTCGAGAAGTATAAATAGAGAACTCCGATAAACTGCATTTTATCGTTCGCTCTGACAGAATCCTAGTTGCACTAGCATAGTCGGATTCCTGCTGGATTTCATCTACTTTCGTGACTATTGGAGTGTATTCTTTCTGTGCAGACGGTAATTTATACATTAGCTTCGAGTGATCATTGGTCAAGTTATTTCAATTGATTTCAATGGATTGTGGTGTAAATTTAACCTTATTAAATAAACTTATTTTCAAAGTTCTAGTGCAAACTAATGTTACAGCTAAAAGTATTTCCTAATACAATTGACGCGTAAATTTATTTTGCAGACGTTAAAGAGAATTATAACTTTAATACAGTTAGTTCTGTATAGATAGATGTGCTTTTAATTATTTTTAACTCACGGGAAGTTTTCCTGATTTGTTAATTGACGACGCTAATAAGTAAATAGGCTAACTGTAATTTATCGCGTCAGATTATAATATGATTTGTAATGCATTTCTTGTTTTGATTATCTTTCATTCAGAACGATCATTCAACCTGCATCCCAGCAATTATTAACTATATACAGAGTTCTGCCAAACTCAATTTGATAACTCCAGTAACATATGAACTTTTTAAAGTTAAACTGGTTTGCGACCTGTAATGGGCCCCGCTCCGCTGAACGTAACTGAGAATAAAACCACACAAGAAAACACTTTAAAAATACTAGTTCATATAGAGTCCTTAAAGACAACTGGAAGCAGAACATATTTTATTCACTGCCCCTATTTGTGAAGAAAAAGCATCGATACCTGAACACTGTCTGTCACGTATATTCAGTGGATTTTAACTCCCCCCCCCCCCGGAGAAGAACTTACCTCAGTGTTTTTCTTAACTTGTGACATTATGGAAAAAGGAAGTTATCTCCACCAGCTGTGCCAATTTTAGGAACCACACCATACCTCACGCCTAGCCAAGTGCCTGTGCCTTTCTTTAGGAACTTTATCTAATAAACAAACAGTACCGTTAAACTTCAACGTCCAGCGATTTCGGGACACTTTGTTAACTTCAACAACCCGCAAAATCTGGGGCTGTACACGGAAGAAAATACTTTTACCTAAGCCAAGGTTTAGTGCTGTTTTTTTTATGTATTTCCTATGAAGTGCCAGAATTCACCTTTCGGTAAGTCTGCGTGTGTGTTTGTTGGGATGGCCAGCCCTAGAGTGTTTTTTTTTAATGAAAGGAGATTTATCTTTTCTTTACCCTTTTAATTAGTTCGACCTTGTACTAAGGTGCCTTATATTCCTTGTACGGGATCTCACCTAGCGGGATTGGGTAATTGTGTTCATTCCCCCTCCCGTGAAATTTGTTGATTTAAAGGGAGACAATTGAGAACCCTAGCTTTTCCTCTACAACACACCCCCCCCCCTTTTCTGTAACCCCTTGCCTCAGAGTAATAACTTTACCAGTGGGTTAAATTGCCTATCTCTGATCACCCCCCCCCCTTTTGTCTTTGGGACCGGGTCTTGTCTGTTAGTAAATATAAACGGGAAACGGTGGATGGGATATTTCTCCTCAAAAACCCCTCTTCCCTTGTTATATTTGTATTCTGTAACCTTTGATTTTTGACTGAAAATGTACAATTTTGTGTGAGTCCTTGATGATAATAAAGGTATTAATCATTAATTGTGTTGGTTGTCGGTTGGCCTAAAACTCCAAACATTTCCATCTGTGTAGGTTGTATTCATGTACGTTGAGTGACAGAATCACCAAATCGGTGAGCGCGTTGAGCGACTGGAACTGACAAACAATTGTTTGTGCAGAAGAGAGATAGGAGTAGTCTGTGAGAAAACAGATATTGTCGTAATAAGATACTGTCCTTGCTCCTTCCCAGCGCTTGTGAATCTACTACCTCATTCACCTAAATCCTTATTCTCACAGAGCCTTCAATATCACTTTACACTCTAAAGGGACCAATATTCATCAGCACCCTCTCAGATAAAAAAATTACGACAATATATGGTTAGCTCGTTCGAGATTCTGAACTTAGTTAAAATAGAGTGTGGTTGATTGTCTTTGTGAAGTAGGGTATAATCTTTAAAAGTATTACTTCCCCTAGACCAAGCCGTTCAGTATTTTGGGCCAACCACACAATAATTAAGACAGGTTTGTTTTTCCACAGGAACAGGCAGTTAGTGATAATAAAAGATTGTCACATTAGTATTCTCTGGCAGAGGGAATTGAACATTTTTGGTTATATAATTGCTGGGACTGCGTGATTGTTTTACAATCACTAAAGGTTATGAAGCGTTTGAGTTGAGCTAAGCTAAAGACGGATTGTTCTGATTTTTTAAAATTAAGTTAACTACGTCTCATCTCAAAAATTGTCTTCAGGGACGGAGTTTGTTGTTAGAGAATTAACATTTTCTGGGAAATTTTTTTTTTTCCTTTTAAATTGTTTAATATAAATTTTTCTCTACTGTTAGTAAGAGTAGATTCTTTTCTAGTGTAACTTACCATTTAATTGGCATAGTTGCTTGCGTTACGAGTCTTAAGTGACAATAATAGCGGCGATAAGTTAACACGCGAGGTCATTCAGTAAATTTTTTTACTTTGGTTTTTCTCGTAGCGGCTTTGAGTTTTTCCCCTTCTTGTTCCATCTTACTATTCTCTAGTCTTAGAAGCATCCAGTTCTTTGACAATGGCTGAGAGAATTAGGATAAGATCCCTTTTGAGACAGGACGCGAAAGACTCAGGATTAGACACAGAAGCCGCGAATCTGTTTATCACCCAGGAACTGCAAAGGTATGACGCGGAGGAAGAGAGGGCAGAAGCTAGGAAGAAAGAAGCGGACGATCGTCAATTGGAGCAGAAGAAAATTGAGGCAGAGATGGACGCCCGCAGGGAAAGAGAGAGAGACAAGGAAAGACAGCATGAATTAGCGCTCAAGGCTTTAGAGAGTCGGAGTGCCTCTTCTTCACATAATGGAGAGCCGTTTTCGCCCCATTCTCAAACAATGGATCTCTCCAGCACTCAGTCTGCCCAATTAACTGCGATGTCTTTTGCTTTAGAGTCTTTTCCTAGCCCTAACGAAAAAATTGACAGCTACCTAGAAAAATTCGAAAGGCTCGCAAATCTGTATGGGTTAGAGAGTTCCCGCTGGGCACTTAAACTCTCGACGTCACTAAAAGCGAATGCTTATGACGTATACACAAAGCTGGGACCGAACCAACATGATTACGACATGCTTAAGAAGGCCTTGCTAGAGCGGTTCGAAATGACCGCCCGAAAATGTCTGCAAATGTTCAGAAACAGCCGAAAAGAGAGCACGGAAACATTCCCCCAATTCTCTTCACGTCTCACGGGCTATTTGACAAAGTGCATTGAATTATCTGACCTACCTCTTACATATGAGGGACTACTTGAACTTGTTCTTGTGGAACAGATAAAGGCAACTTTGTCAAACGAAACCCGTAGATTTTTGGCTGAACAGGGCGCAGTCAGGCTTGAGGACATACTCAATAAAGCCGAACGCTATACCAATGCAATGGCCGAACTTCCCAGCACTAAACGTAAACCCACAGATGAGCCATCTCGTAAACAAAATATAGAGCAGTCATCTTCTTCCTCTAATTCCTCTCAGAATTATAACCAACGAGAAAATAATACCCAGAGACCTCCCCAGGAAAAATCGAAATTCTACAAAACCCGATACCCCCCCAACAACAATTCTGATCAACCCACCAAGCCTACGTGGCAGCGCGGCCACCAAGGTCAAGGAAAAGGGAAGACCCCTACACCAGGAACGTCTGATCAGGGCAAACAAACCGGTTCAAACCGCGTTGGATGTTTGCATACAGCCTCGAAAGGTAGAGTCAATATCAGTGATTCTCAACCTGAGGGGGACCGACCCTCAACTCAAGGAACTGTAATTTTGAATGGTACCTCAACCACTTGTCTCTTTGACACTGGATTAAGTTTTAGTTGTATTGTTGCTAGACACCTAGTCAAACCAGGTCAGGAGACAGAGGAAACCGTCAAACTTAGTGGAGTTTTCAGGAGTGATGCACCCAGGACGCTTCCTATCGCACTGGTAGAAATACACTCTGACTTTGTCAGAGGAGTTATAAAAGCGGCCATAATGGATGATCCTATCTACCCAGTTATCCTGGGATGTAGATATGTGTTTATTGGGAGACCAAAGGAGCCGATTGTGGCAGCGGTAACCACAAGAGGGCAAGCCAAGAAGGAGAGGGAGCATGCGCCAAATTTGTTGCCGAACGAACTGAAGGAGGCGCAACAAAAGGACCCTACTCTGGAGCTCTGCTTTAAAAAACTACCCATGGCTAAGAACCCCAGACACAACGGAGACATCTTTTCTAAGGATGGCGTATTGTATCGTAGAACGGGAAACCCGGACACGGGGAATAACCAGCTCCTAGTTCCGACGCAGTACCGAAGCCAGATCTTAGAGATGGGGCACTCTCTTCCCTTTAGCGGACATATGGGACAAAACGCCACTATTCAGCGTATAAAACCCACTATTGGTGGCCAGGAATGAACTCTGACATTGTCAGGTATGTGAAATCCTGCGCCCAGTGCCAACGGGTAGCACCCAAGCACTTGACACCCCCAGTACCTATGGGGCAAATGCCAATAGTAGGGACTCCATTTGAACGGGTTGCTGTCGACATTATTGGTCCTCTGGAAAAGACCAAAAGAAGGAACAGGTTCATCCTGACCTTAGTTGACACTTGCACTATGTGGGCCGAAGATGTACCGCTAACATGCATAGATTCCAAGCATGTTGCAGAAGCCCTCGTGCAAATCTTTACACGGTTGGGATTCCCTCAACAAGTTTTGACGGACAATGGATCCCAATTCCGTAGCCTGTTAATGGAGGAGATCTTTAAGATCTTGAGGGCCAAACATATCCACACAAGTCCCTACCATCCGGCCGGAAATGGGCTCGTGGAACGTTTTAATGGCAGCCTCACCACCATGTTTCGTAAGCTAGGTCATGAGAAACCGGAAGACTGGGACCTATATATATCGGCTGCCTTATTCGCCTACCGAGAGGTTCCCCAAGCGTCTACGGGATTCCCGCCTGCTACACTTTTATTTGGCAGACCTATAAAGGGGCCATTAGAAGCCTTACTTCGGTCCCTGACAGACCAAAAGGCTGACGAGACAGTCGTCTCTGCAAGCAAGTATGTATCTGAGCTCAAGGAAAGGCTAAAGCTAGGATGGGATCTAGCTACAACCAACCTTACGAAAGCCCCCGCTAAACACGCTAAAAGATACAACAAAGCTGCAAAAGAGAGAGAGCTCCAACCAGGGGAGAAAGTTTTGTTGCTACTTCCAACCGGAAGCAATAAACTTCGCATCGGATGGCAAGGACCGTTTACCGTCCTTAAAAAGATCTCACTTACCAACTACAAGATCTCCATCAAAGGAAAGGAGAAGGTCTTCCACATAAATCTGCTAAAGAAATATTTGGAAAGACCGGTGCCATCCTCCGAGCATCTCCTGGCTGTCGCCATAGCAACGGAAGACGAGGAAGATGATGATGGTTGCATGGAGTATCCACTGCAACCCAAGGAATCCTTTAAAGATGTCAAGTTCGGCGACAATCTCTCACCTGAACAACAAACAGAAACCAGGGCTCTACTAAAACAGTACAGTGCAGTCTTAACGGATGTACCTGGTCGAACAAATCTCATTGAATTTGATATGAAATTAACAAACGAGACCCCTGTTCAAACCAGAGTTTACCCCATCCCGTACGCAAAAGCGGATGCACTTCGCGGAGAAACAGACAAGCTGCATCAGGCAGGAATTATCAGTGAGTCTACATCTCCTTACAGCTCGAGTGTAGTGCTGTTGCAGAAGCCCAATAAGGAAGTTCGGCTGTGCATTGATTACAGGTTGCTAAACGCTGTAACGGGATTCCAGCCCGAACCTCTCCAAACTGTTTCTGAGTTGTTCACCAAGCTCAGCAAAGCAAAGATCTTCTCCAAGATTGACCTCAGTAAAGGTTATTATCAAATACCAGTCAAGGAGGAAAGTAAACCTTTGTTAGCTTTCAGCACTAGCGAAGGACATTACACATTTAATGTGATGCCGTTCGGTTTGCATAACGCACCAGGGGTGTTCACCAGGATGATGAGGAAGCTTCTAGAGCCTTTCCAAAGTCCCCATATCCATAATTTCATGGATGACATATTAATTGCATCGGAAACCTATGAAGAACATATTGCTACGGTTGCTATGCTCCTCAGGAGACTACAGGAAACGGGTCTCACAGCCAGACCTAGCAAATGTCTCATCGGGTTTGAACAGTTAGACTTCCTGGGGCATACTATTTCTCACGGATGCAGTTGGCCTATTAAGAAGAACGTGGAGAAAATTGTGGCAGCAAAAAGACCCCGAACGAAGAAAGACGTACGTTCCTTCATATCGCTATGTGCATACTATCAGAAGTACATCCAGAACTTCAACGGACTGACGGCACCTCTGACTGACCTCACAAAGAAAGGTTGTCCTGATAAGGTCATATGGGATCAAAAGTGCGAACACGCGTATAGCACTTTGAAAGGACAGTTGTCGGCATACCCCATCCTAAGGTTACCTGACCTTAAGAAACCTTTCATACTGAGAGTTGATTCGTCAGGTCAGGGAATCGGGTCAACATTGCTGCAAGCCGATGACAGTGACATGAACATGCTATTTTCAGTTGTCTATGGCAGTCGGAAACTGAATAAAGCGGAACGCAACTACAGTGTCGTTGAAAGAGAATGTCTCGCTCTGATTCATGGCATCAGACGCCATCATGAGTTTCTGTATGGTACTTCTTTCACGGTGCAAACAGACCATGCTCCACTAGCTTTCCTGGGTGCCAAGAAGGAATTCAACGCAATGATAATGCGTTGGGCCTTGCTATTGAGTGTTTATTCTTTCAAAGTGGAATATATTCCAGGAAAACAGAATGTCGGAGCTGACTTCTTGAGTAAAAACTGGACCACAGAGGAAGAGGAGAAAATCGACGATGCCAATCACTCTAAAACTACCGATCAGGGCAGCTTCATTGTCATAAATTAAACATGAAAACGAGTTTCCATGTCTCAAAAGTGGGGACGATTGTGACGTACGTCTAAGTATGACAAATGAATTTCCCTGACTCGATGGATGATAACAGAATATTGGCCTCTCATAACTTTAGAACCCCTGATCATCTGTTGTAACTTTTACCGGCATGCAACATTTCCACGAGAACCTTACACGCTGGATCATTAATATGTAGCCTGCTATCTTATGTGAACGTTTGAGATCGCATGGCCTTTGATGGGAGATTAAATCCCGCCCACAACCATTTCTGAGAACGATTTATAGCAATCTTTTCCTTAACGCCGGCCCAAGAGGACGGGCCACAGACTCACTCCTGTTTCTAGAACAATAAACAGCAGATCATCTTCTTACCTGGCTGTCACCCCGCCTGGTGGGAGTTGCCAAAGCTCTCAGAACAGCGGTACCATCAAAGAACAGGCTGATCTTCAGAATTCAACGTGGAGCGGCACACGATCTAAAGAAACAGGGAACTCGCAGCTCACAGAGTAGCTTCTCGGAATCTTTTCACACCCTCATGCAAGCAAGCCTGAGACGGAAGGAAATCGGTAGACCGGGGAAAACGTAGGAATTGCAGCGATTAACACAACGGCGAGGTATCTCGAATTTTGCTCAAGATCAAGAAAGGTGCGAAAATTTAACACGCCCCATTCAAGTTACATTCGAGAAGTATAAATAGAGAACTCCGATAAACTGCATTTTATCGTTCGCTCTGACAGAATCCTAGTTGCACTAGCATAGTCGGATTCTTGCTGGATTTCATCTACTTTCGTGACTATTGGAGTGTATTCTTTCTGTGCAGACGGTAATTTATACATTAGCTTCGAGTGATCATTGGTCAAGTTATTTCAATTGATTTCAATGGATTGTGGTGTAAATGTAACCTTATTAAATAAACCCATTTTCAAAGTTCTAGTGCAAACTAATGTTACAGCTAAAAGTATTTCCTAATACAATTGACGCGTAAATTTATTTTGCAGACGTTAAAGAGAATTATAACTTTAATACAGTTAGTTCTGTATAGATAGATGTGCTTTTAATTATTTTTAACTCACGGGAAGTTTTCCTGATTTGTTAATTGACGACGCTAATAAGTAAATAGGCTAACTGTAATTTATCGCGTCAGATTATAATATGATGTGTAATGCATTTCTTGTTTTGATTATCTTTCATTCAGAACGATCATTCAACCTGCATCCCAGCAATTATTAACTATATACAGAGTTCTGCCAAACTCAATTTGATAACTCCAGTAACATATGAACTTTTTAAAGCTAAACTGGTGGCGACCTGTAATGGGCCCCGCTCCTCTGAACGTAACTGAGAATAAAACCACACAAGAAAACATTTTAAAAATACTAGTTCATATAGAGTCCTTAAAGACAACTGGAAGCAGAACATATTTTATTCACTGCCCCTATTTGTGAAGAAAAAGCATCGATACCTGAACACTGTCTGTCACGTATATTCAGTGGATTTTAACCCTCCCCTTCCCCCCCCGCCCCCCGAAGAAGAACTTACCTCAGTGTTTTTCTTAACTTGTGACATTATGGAAAAAGGAAGTTATCTCCACCAGCTGTGCCAATTTTAGGAACCACACCATACCTCACGCCTAGCCAAGTGCCTGTGCCTTTCTTTAGGAACTTTATCTAATAAACAAACAGTACCGTTAAACTTCAACGTCCAGCGATTTCGGGACACTTTGTTAACTTCAACAACCCGCAAAATCTGGGGCTGTACACGGAAGAAAATACTTTTACCTAAGCCAAGGTTTAGTGCTTTTTTTTATGTATTTCCTATGAAGTGCCAGAATTCACCTTTCGGTAAGTCTGCGTGTGTGTTTGTTGGGATGGCCAGCCCTAGAGTGTTTTTTTTTGAATGAAAGGAGATTTATCTTTTCTTTACCCTTTTAATTAGTTCGACCTTGTACTAAGGTGCCTTATATTCCTTGTACGGGATCTCTCCTAACGGGATTGGGTAATTGTGTTCATTCCCCCTCCCGTGAAATTTGTTGACTTAAAGGGAGACAATTGAGAACCCTAGCTTTTCCTCTACAACACACCCCCCCCCCTTTTCTGTAACCCCTTGCCTCAGAGTAATAACTTTACCAGTGGGTTAAATTGCCTATCTCTGATCACCCCCCCCCCCCCTTTTGTCTTTGGGACCGGGTCTTGTCTGTTAGTAAATATAAACGGGAAACGGTGGATGGGATATTTCTCCTCAAAAACCCCTCTTCCCTTGTTATATTTGTATTCTGTAACCTTTGATTTTTGACTGAAAATGTATAGTTTTGTGTGAGTCCTTGATGATAATAAAGGTATTAATCATTAATTGTGTTGGTTGTCGGTTGGCCTAAAACTCCAAACATTTCCATCTGTGTAGGTTGTATTCATGTACGTTGAGTGACAGAATCACCAAATCGGTGAGCGCGTTGAGCGACTGGAACTGACAAACAATTGTTTGTGCAGAAGAGAGATAGGAGTAGTCTGTGAGAAAACAGATATTGTCGTAATAAGACACTGTCCTTGCTCCTTCCCAGCGCTTGTGAATCTACTACCTCATTCACCTAAATCCTTATTCTCACAGAGCCTTCAATATCACTTTACACTCTAAAGGGACCAATATTCATCAGCACCCTCTCAGATAAAAAAATTACGACACCAAGAATATGTTGTTAGTTATCTAAATAGTCCATTAGAAAATCAACTATTGGTAATAATACATAGAGAATCGGAGATACTGTAAGGTCAAGTCATGTCTGCTTAGATTGGATAGCATATTTTTTGGGGGAAAAAATTAGGTGAAAGAAAAGCTAAGATAGTACCATGAAATGGATTGGATGAAATTTGAAGGAAGACGAAATATTATTAGCTAACCTAAATATACAAATCTAGTTGGTAATAGTAACACATACAGGTTTGAGATATTGTTTTAAAAATAAAGTTTCATTCAATGAAAGAGATGCTTGGTCTCATTGGCCAAAGCCTTTTACTTTAACGAAATAGTAGTCTGCTCGCTGCCATTTTTTCTAAACATTCTAAGGAACAAGCAGCGATGAGCAGACTTGTGCTTTGTTTTAAACTAAATAACAACAGAAAGCAGTCTGGACAGAGGCAGTGATGAAAGTGTGCCATATTCTATTGCCTAATTCATCGTTACTTGTTTATATTTCCTTGATATGTGGTAAGATTGATTTTATTGACTTTTTAATTAAAAAGGGTTGTGTGAAAAAAGAAAAGGCCATGAACAAGATTGTAATAAATGGTTCCATAGCAGATTTAGGCATGGCCTAGATGTTGATCCATCATATAAGGGACTATCTAAGAAAGTTTAAAACTACAGGACTATATATATGATGGTCATACAGGAACATTACACCTATCTTATTGCATGGAAAAGATTACTGCAGGAGTGACAGAGGCGTAGCATCCATTAGGGAAGAGAAAAGAAAACTGGTACAAATTTGTTCCATCAAACTAAAGTGGAGAAGCAGAGTTGTCAGAGAGAGCTGACCATGTTCTTTTGTATTAAATGTATGTTTACATGCAAATTAGGAGGAATTAGTTTGATATTAAGACAGAACAATAACTTGCATCGACAGGGGTTCCTGCTGGCACTTGTGTGGTGCTGGTACTCGATGATAGAGAAAATCAGCACTATTTCTAAGAGTCTCTGGTACTTGCTGGTATTAGAGAAGTTCAAGACCAGAGGAGACTGAAGTGTCTGGCAAAACCAACTACAACTGCTGTGATTCCAGGATCCAGATAAGTGCAATATCTGGCCTTGGACAACTTATCACGACTTAAGAAAAATCTCCTGTGTAGACAAAAACGTTCCTCCAAAAGACTAACATAAACAATTCTAGTGAAACAAAGGAACATTGGGATGATGATAATCCCCAACCTGCCTTCTATTACCAGTAGTAAATAGAGTAATTAACATCAACTTGAAAATTTGTAACAATGTACTATGGACATATTGTCTGTTGTATGTAAATATCTTTATATATATTTGTAAATATATCTATCCATCTAAATTGATTCTCATTGAACTGTAGTCCTGACCAAAACAACTTTAGGCTCAGGACCAATAAAGTTTAACAAAAGAAATTTTAAATATAAAATTTAACAGCTGGAGTTAGTTGAGTTTATCATAGTAATTTGTATATGTTTGTATATGTTTTTGTATTGAGATTCTTTAACAACACTCTTACAATATCCTAGACACTTTATGTAGCTTTCAGTCACGCTAGTCAATAAAGAATATAACTTAGAGTGAGATCGTATGGTGGTAGCAAGAAAGTTACTCTGTAACACAGTTGTCCATTGTTTACCTCAGAGACCTTCACAGTTGATCTCACTCAAGTACAACTATACGCACACCATTCTTCTTAACATCAAAACCCACCACATATATTGGGGTCTCTAAGCCCGAGATTTGAATTTGGCATATATAGATGAATGTTTGAAATAGGAATCTCATACAGCATATATTAACTAACTCCAGGAATAAAAAACTAGCAGTAGTATATAAATTCAAGATTGTATTACTAGTGTTAGTAGAGGTTAGGAACACCCCCTAAGAAGATAAAAATAATTAAGAGGAGATTTACAGTGATAGGTTGTCACAGCCAGTAGTAATTAGTTAATTATAGTTGGTATTTATTTTAGTTAAGTTTATTATTGTCTTAGAAACTTATTAGACCTCAAGACGCAGCAATAGAGACTGCAGTCAGCGACTCATAGCTTGACTGCCTGCGTCAGGACCAGCGAACCAGAGCTGGTCAAGACCGCACTCCACCTCCACGTGGTGGTCCTGGAAACAGTCTGCAGCTGTGCAGTCTGGCTGAGCGAGTGTTGATCGAAATGGGAAGGCAAGCCCGGTCCTAAAATATGTAGTGCAGAAGTCGGATGTGTCGACCGAAAGGTGCAGATATCACAGCTTAGGCGTAAACAGACACAACGCAACCACCGTCCTTTTCAGGACGAACGAAGAAGAAGAAGAAGACATGCTTGATTTAGAATGGCTGATTTAGCCAAGTTCAGATCTGCCGCTGTGCAGACTGCTAAAGTGATGAGCATGGATGGACCAGAGCTGGTCCAGTATGTAACTTCAGAGGTGGACAAATCTATTGCCCGAGAAGATAAAAGATTAGAGAAAGAAGCAAAAAGAAAGTTAGAGGCTGAAAAAGAAATCAAGTGGCTGCAGATTGAGGCTGACAAAGAGGCTAGGGCATTGGGGGCAGATAGGGAGGCAGA
This sequence comes from Oreohelix idahoensis, assembly GCA_024509875.1. Lineage (NCBI taxonomy): Eukaryota > Metazoa > Mollusca > Gastropoda > Stylommatophora > Oreohelicidae > Oreohelix > Oreohelix idahoensis. The sequence continues at coordinate 91,694 of JAMPIV010020091.1, forward strand.
GATTAAAGGGCTCCAGTATAAAGAGAAGAAGTTGGAGGCCGAAGTAAAGAGATTAGCTGCAGACAGAGAAGAGAAGAGACAAGCTACAGAAAGAGAAGAAAAGAGATTAGCTGCAGAAAGAGAAGAGAAGAGACAAGCTACAGAAAGAGAAGAAAAGAGATTAGCTGCAGAAAGAGAAGAGAAGAGACAAGCTGCAGAGAGGGAAGCAGAAAAGGAGGAGAAGAGGTTACAAAGGGAGCACGAGCTACGACTAAGAGAGTTGGAATTTCAAGGCTATGCTCCTGAAAATGGTGCCAGCCCCTTTGCCTCAGATGCCACTGCTAGTCAGGGAGCCTCAACCTCAGCTATGGGTTTTCATGTAGACCATTTTGTTGAGAAAGATGATGACACAGAAGGGTATTTAAGTAGATTTGAGCTTTTGGCTACTACATATGGGTTAGAGAAAGAGAGAGGTGGATCCTCAAGTTGTCCCAGGGTCTTAGGGGAACGGCTTATGAAGTTTTTGCCAAGATGAGCAGAGATGACCAAGACAATTATGACATGTTAAAGCAGGCTCTTTTGTTAAGATATAAAAAAATGGAGAATTTTTTTACTCAATGTCGCTGAGAGGTATCAGGCAGCCCAAGCAGAGGTAGTTGGTAATAAAAAGAAACAGGTAGACAATTTTAAGGCACCTTAAAACTTTAATAGGCTTGACCATAGAGAACAGAACAAAGGTAAGCACCAGTTTGATAGGCCACGCAATGACTATTAAAATAAAACCCCACAATCCAATGAAAGGAAACATGATGAAAGAAAACTTTTAACCAAGGAGAGAGGTGGTGTAAAAATTGTCGGATGGACAACCATAACACCGAAGTGTGTAAAAGGAGACCTGTGATCATGGCCACGCTTCAGACCAGATCACAGTCTAAAAAGTAGGAGGATAATCCCATAAATACCACTCCAGATGAGATGAGGAAGGCACAGGCTGAGGATAAGACCCTCAAGCTTTGTTTTAAGAAATTGTTCAAATGTCATACACCTCCATTCAAAGGAGACTTCTATATGAAGAACAAATGTATTTATAGGAAGGCCGGAACTGGATCCCATGATCAGGGACAGCTGGTACTTCCTAAAAAGTATAGGGCAGAGGTAATAAAGAGCTTACATGTTGAGAAAGATGAGGACCATGAGAAAATAGGTACCATCATTGTCGCGCCGTTATCCCGAACTGGACATCAATTGTCACAGCACAGTTGGATAAGAAAGTTGTAAATTGAGAAATGCAAGAAAGATATATAGGATCTCAGAAGTGGCTCGTTAATTGTTAGATTCCTATACAAGTAAGGGGTGAAAGGAAGGCGAATATTCTCACAAAGAGATAATGTCTCAGAAGGGCACATGAGAATGGATTCTGTTTCCTTGCGACAAATCTCCCCAGTTATTCTTACTGAATATTATAATTGTTATTAAGCCCCCATCCTCTCATACTGAGGAAATGACATATATATGGATTTAAGAGACAGTACATGTAAGAAACTCACTCGACCACTTGGTAGATGATATAACATATGTACAGGTATTTAATCCCTAAACCACATAATATATGACAACAAGAAAATGACAAAGGTAAACGAAAATAATAATATGGACATAAACACTGAATGACTAAAAGTCCTGGTATGTCTTACTAATCATCATTAGCACTGGTGTGACTATCATGAGAGTTGCCTAACGTTGTTGAATGTAATGTTCACTTTGTAATACACTGGAAGGCACTTTAAATATAGTTCTGTTAGTATTTAGGTGAAAGTTCTGGTTGGAATTTGAATAAGATCTCTGAGATTTCTTGAGGAAAATAATCCTTATCCTTTTGGACTTATCTGTAATCCGATGTTGTCAGCCCTGGCGCAGGTTGTTAGGTGCTGTCATCCTGCAGCGATATGACATTACACGTGCGAGCGTTGATCTATGCTCCTTTATGCTTAGGAGTTGACGAGATCTCTGGCTTTTGGTTCTGCTGCTCGGTCAAAAGACTGGCTGTCTGTTACCGTCAGGCGCCGGACACTGAATTCTGCAACTGCGAATGTTGTCCGCTCAGAAACCTAAAAGTCTGCACAGAGTGAAATCATACAACACCGCTTGGTGAATACCAAAGTGCTGGTTTCCTCGCCATGTAGATGCACTCGGCCCACAGTCGTGCGTGTAAGTGAAGTTTTCGTCTAAGCTTCTAGATTTTATGAATCTCTTCTCACGTGTTCTAAATCATTGGATGGGATATCACCGTTGCTGATGTCACTGAATAGTGAGGGGTGGGTGTTCCGACGTAATCACACGTAAATTCTCTCCCTGACCTCTTAGCTCGTGTGATGCAATTTTGAACCGTCTTGCGTGAGAAAGCTTCCCCGCCCCGTAATTACTGGTTACTCCTAGAAGGCATACACGTGCTGGCAGATACAATGAAATTTGACACTGGCGCGTTTTCCGTCAGGTCCCTCAAATAAGGTGCAATAAAGCAATGGATCTCTAGACTTTAAGACGCCTTTTTCTCTTAATTAAGGTATATCATCTGGCCATGTGTTGTAACCTGGGGTTGATGCATTTGCTGTATTTGCTCAGTAGTCATTAGTAAGCGCCGTGATGTCTGAGAAAGAAACGCTGACTACGGCGCCAAAAATACTGTAGTGTAACGTGAAAAGTACAGAGAATAAAGAAGAGAGAATGAGAAGGGAAGAGAAGGGAGACAAAGATGGAGAGAAGAATAGACCGTGTTACGACATAGCCTCCCCCTTCAGTTTGACCTGCGGTCTAACTTACTGAGGTCTGGTCTTCTCGATCATTCCTAAATTCGTTCTTCTCATCTTCGCTTTCCTCGCACTACTCTCCTTCTTCTTCCACCAATGTAGCTGACATTCTCCTTGCAATGGGCCTGCATTAAAACGTATGGATTGACGACATGTTGGTTGATAGGAAATGGGTTTTCCTGACAAGGTCGGTACCATCCTATACATCCTTATTTTGGTCGCCTTGTATGACCTGCCTAAGTGAGCAGTAGTTCTATTCTTTCCGTTTCTTATGAACAATTCCCGGAAACTACGCGGGGTGAAATGTTTACTGGTGGAGTAGTTCTTTCCTAGACTACGTCTGTTAGCTTTCCTGCTCCGCCAGTGATCATGACGTAAGACAGTGCGCATCCTAATCCCGATCTTCAGACGTCGAGTTAAATGTGACAAATTGCACATTTTCAACCAGTGGGCTTTAGACGAGGACGATGCAACATGTGGCGTGTTCTTGAGTCCTCTCTTGCCGATACTTTTGTCTATCAGTCTGATTTCGCCATAAACTTCTCCCTGGGTTGTAGGGCGCGAGTGGGCGTAAAACTGATGTCCAATCCAAAGCGTGAACGTAATGTTCTCAGTCTGGGCCTTTTCTAAATCCGTGTGCAGGGGTTTGGGGGGTGACTCAGGTTTCTTAACTCGTTCGGTCATGATAACCATAGTTTGTGTTGGGCCCCGTATGGGCGCATACCCACATCCACTCGTTTGGGGGTAAATATACTCATCTAAGACACTCTCCTTATTAGGATGATGGGAGATTGAATTAGGTGCATAGAGGACGCCTTAGAGATGTGCTGAATTCGGCCTGTCCCACACTCATCCATGAGCCGATGTGTGCGAAGTTCTGACTTTGAAGACTTGATGTGCTTTTCCGAATCTTGTCCGGTTCGACATTTTGCAGTGCTGAATGATAAGAGGTCGTACTTCTGCCTTCCCTGCTTGTGGGGTGATTGTATGCCTTTAAAACTCCATCTCCTGTGAGGATCGGAGAAACTAAATTCGGCACTTTATTCCCATCATGTATCAAGGGAGAAGGTTCCCTGTGACACATTTTCCCCTTCTTTTGCACAAGGATAGTGGATGGGGTTTGTTTTAATTGTTTAAAACCATGGATTCCAGGATTTTTATTCCTTTGACCTGTTTCCAACTTCCCTCCAAAAATGTTGGAAATCGACATAGGCGTTTGAATTTCCCCGATCTCCTCAGTCATGTTCACTATGGCATGTACTGAGTTTCCTAAGAGCAAGTAACTCCCTCCTTGGGGTATGGGGAAAAAGCGTTCGTCTACTATTGCTGCGTTAATAAATCCTGTCTCATAATGAGATTCTAAGTGCAAGCTTGCAATGGGCAATTCCATCGGTTCCATGGAGCATAGGTGCATTTACCATTACATATTCCTCAGTAATTTCATCGACGTTTACGAGTGAGGATGAAGCAACTGCACTAAACCCGAGATCAGGTACAAGCAGACATATGACTCGTCTTCCATTGACGGTCGCATAACCTTCATTCAAAGGTTTCCTAAGGTCACCTCGGGGCTTCACCGGGTTTCCTTTACACGGCGGGCCTTGCGCTGGGCTGACAGTTTGTATGGTTGGGGTTCGATGCCTGCAGTTTTGATTACTGTGGTGAATCGATCGTAAAGACTTATTAATATTGCTCTCCATCCCATTCATCTCCGAAGCCATTTCATGCTTTATGTTGGTCCTGTTTTTATTCAGAGGGTGAATGTTGTGAGTCGTAGAGAAGGTGGAAGAGGGTCTTTCCAGATCATCCGCCTTTGCACGCTTCTGCTTCTCAGAGTGGTCCTGATGCCTTTGTTCTGGAAGCCGCCCCTCTTCTCTTTCGGGTATTAGGGTTTGACTAACAGACCTGACTCTCTCTAGTACAGTTTGAGGTGCTACCTGCGGGAGTAACTTAACTGACGGAGGTGAGGGGCTGGAGGAAGTTGAGGTCTTGGAGCTCATTCTAGGCTGCATCGTTTCGAAACGCAGTAGTTCCGCATCCAAAGCTTCCATCCTTAATTTGTGTTGCTGTCTCTCCTTCTCCCATTTTACCTGTTCGAGAGTTTTCTGTCTCTCTCTTTCTTTCTTTTCCGCCTCCCTCATCCTGCATTTTTCCATCTCCCGTGAAACGAAAGTATCTTGCTCTTCTCCGGAGAGTTCACACTCAATTGCTAACTCTGTCCAGAATGCTCTCCACTCATCCAATCCCATTGTTTTGTCCATTTTAGCGGTGGTCATTCACTCTGAACAAGTTGGTATGACTTGCAAACAATATGCTAATTACCAACTCCAATAGTATCTCTAATTACAACTGTAACAAAGTATACTTCTAACAAATACCAACAGTAAGATATATTAATACAACGATTAATTATCTCATTAATACAAAGTATAATACTAAGTATATAATACAACATATAATTAAGCAAAAGGATTTCCTCAGATTCTACTCAGATCTTTTATATTCGTTCTTATGATTACAATGTAGTTGGTGCATTGACCCAGTTACTATATTTATCTTCGCTTACAGCTAAAAAATCCAACGGGCTGATCACCCGTTTGCCAGTCACTTTGATTACGGAAACAACGGCGAACGGATTGATTTGTCGTTGCCCTAAAGACGCCATTAGGCGTGATGGGAACAACGGCAGAGAAAATCTATTCGCTGTTGCCCTTAAGACACCACTAGGCGTAATGGCCACTGACTGCTTTGCCGGTCGTTGGCTAAGGACGGAAGAAGAAGAAGAAGAACAGCTAAAAAAAATTCGCTGAACTCAAAGTTCGCTGTGTTTACAAATAAAGATCTGGTTTTCCAGTTCTATCAATCAAAAAAGAATTAATCATGATATGGTAATATCTCGCTGTCTAAGAAGTATGTGTGTGTATATATACCAAAATCCCTAGTGCTGTAAAGAAGTCAGATCCTAGAGATATATGTTCTCGGTGGAGAACTATAGGAATGCAAGAGGTAGAAAAGGTTCTCTAGAGTTATGATCTAGATACCGGACATAGCCTCCAATTGTCGCGCCGTTATCCCGAACGGGACATTAATTGTCACAGCACAGTTGGATAAGAAAGTTGTAAATTGAGAAATGTAAGAAAGATATATAGGATCTCAGAAGTGGCTCGTTAATTGTTAGATTCCTATACAAGTAAGGGGTGAAAGGAAGGCGAATATTCTCACAAAGAGATAATGTCTCAGAAGGGCACATGAGAATGGATTCTGTTTCCTTGAGACAAATCTCCCCTGTTATTCTTACTGAATATTATAATTGTTATTAAGCCCCCATCCTCTCATACTGAGGAAATGACACATATATGGATTTAAGAGACAGTACATGTAAGAAACTCACTCGACCACTTGGTAGATGATATAACATATGTACAGGTATTTAATCCCTAAACCACATAATATATGACAACAAGAAAATGACAAAGGTAAACGAAAATAATAATATGGACATAAACACTGAATGACTAAAAGTCCTGGTATGTCTTACTAATCATCATTAGCACTGGTGTGACTATCATGAAAGTTGCCTAACGTTGTTGAATGTAATGTTCACTTTATAATACACTGGAAGGCACTTTAAATATAGTTCTGTTAGTATTTAGGTGAAAGTTCTGGTTGGAATTTGAATAAGATCTCTGAGATTTCTTGAGGAAAATAATCCTTATGCTTTTGGACTTATCTGTAATCCGATGTTGTCAGCCCTGGCGCAGGTTGTTAGGTGCTGTCATCCTGCAGCGATATGACATTACACGTGCGAGCGTTGATCTATGCTCCTTTATGCTTAGGAGTTGACGAGATCTCTGGCTTTTGGTTCTGCTGCTCGGTCAAAAGACTGGCTGTCTGTTACCGTCAGGCGCCGGACACTGAATTCTGCAACTGCGAATGTTGTCCGCTCAGAAACCTAAAAGTCTGCACAGAGTGAAATCATACAACACCGCTTGGTGAATACCAAAGTGCTGGTTTCCTCGCCATGTAGATGCACTCAGCCCACAGTCGTGCGTGTAAGTGAAGTTTTCGTCTAAGCTTCTAGATTTTATGAATCTCTTCTCACGTGTTCTAAATCATTGGATGGGATATCACCGTTGCTGATGTCACTGAATTGTGAGGGGTGGATGTTCCGACGTAATCACACGTAAATTCTCTCCCTGACCTCTTAGCTCGTGTGATGCAATTTTGAACCGTCTTGCGTGAGAAAGCTTCCCCGCCCCGTAATTACTGGTTACTCCTAGAAGGCATACACGTGCTGGCAGATACAATGACATTTGACACTGGCGCGTTTTCCGTCAGGTCCCTCAAATAAGGTGCAATAAAGCAATGGATCTCTAGACTTTAAGACGCCTTTTTCTCTTAATTAAGGTATATCATCTGGCCATGTGTTGTAACCTGGGGTTGATGCATTTGCTGTATTTGCTCAGTAGTCATTAGTAAGCGCCGTGATGTCTGAGAAAGAAACGCTGACTACGGCGCCGAAAATACCGTAGTGTAACGTGAAAAGTACAGAGAATAAAGAAGAGAGAAAGAGAAGGGAAGAGAAGGGAGACAAAGATGGAGAGAAGAATAGACCGAGTTACGACAATCATCCAAAAGGTTGCTCAAAATTATTATTGGCCCGATGAAATGGTTGACATTGAGAATTTTGTAGAAGCATGTGGCATATTACATGAGGGAACACCCACAAGTGGGAAAATTGATCAGGACCTAGACACGCCACGGGGCAAACTTAGGCCGGGAAAGAAAAATAATTATAATAAAGTGGACAGAGGGGAATGGGAACCCCCTTTTCACAGACAGTCTTCACTCGAATGTTTTACAATGGCCACTATGCGTCGAGTACAAAGAGATGTTTTACCCCAGAATAAGCCTACAATCCCTCGGTCGGAATTATGTGAACTGGGTGAAGATAAAAGAAAGAGAAGATCTCTCACACGGAATTTAAAGTGGGATAAAAACCCCAAGAAAAAAATAGGTAGTGGTCGATTTGTGAGTGATGATTCTAGGAAGAAAAGTCCTCACTATAAGGCTTCTAATGGAAGAGACCATACCGGTGCCTGGAAAAATAAGTCAACAATCTAAAAGGTCCATATGTAGCCTTGTTAAGGACATGGACCGATGAAAAGGCAGAAGAAAATATTACCTCATCATATCAATATGTGAACGAGCTGACCACTCGTCTTAAAACTGGCTGGAAACTTGCCAATGAAAATTTAAGGCAAGCCAGGAAAAAGCATGCTGCCTATTACAATAAGAAAGCGAAGGACAAAGAATTGGCTGTGGGAGAAACGGTGCTTCTTCTACTGCCCGGCAGCCATAGAAAATTGCAAAGTGGATAGCAAGGTCCATATACAGTTCTAGAGAAGCTGTCTAGAACAAATTATAAGATAGATAAGAAGGGGAAGGAGAAAATCTATCATGTGAATCTCCTGAAAAAATATCTGGATAGAGAAAACCAGGAGGAGACACACTTACTGAACTTGTCTGTTGCAATGGAAATGAAAAAGGAACCACTCACCTCTCATGAATATCCTTTACATCCCTGTGAGACCGCTGCACTGGTAAAAATCAGTACGCACTTAACGAAAAATCAGAGGGAGTGGGTTCAACAGGTTCTGAATGATCATACAGATGTGTTAACGGACCGACCGGAGCATACAAATTTATTAGAGTATGATATGAAACTCATAGACCCAACCCAATCTGTATGAGAGCCTATTCGATTCCGCTCGCTAAGGAAAAAGCTTTAAAGGAGGAGATAGATTATCTGTTGAGAAAAGGAATTATCTCGCACAGTGAATCTACATACAGCTACAGTGTGGTTCTGTTAAGAAAACCCTCTGGAGAACACAGACTGTGTATAGATTACAGGAAACTGAATGCTGTCACAGAAGGTCAGGTGGATCCATTACCTGATACAAATCAGCTGTTTGCCAGGCTGAATAAAGTTAAATATTTCTCTAAAGTGGATCTGAGCAAAGGCTAATATCAAATTCCAGTAAAGCCGGAGGTTATACCTTATTTAGCCTTTAGCACCTCGGAAGGACATTATGAATTTAATATGTTGCCATTTGGGCTGAAAAATGCACCGAGTGTGTTTTCGAGGAGGATGAGAAAATTACTGGATCCCCTGAATAATCCATGCATCACCAACTTCATGGATGATATTCTCATAGCGAGTGAAACATTTGAGGAACACATTAACTCTCTGGATATGTTGTTTAATCGACTTAGAGAGACAAATTTGACAGCTAGACCGACGAAATGCTGTGTTGGATGTAAAGAGCTGGAATTCTTGGGACACACAGTACATCAGGGAAACATGACCCCTGACCCCAAGAACCTGGAGAAGTTCAAAAGAGCACCAAGACTACAGACAAAGAAAGATGTGCGATCTTTTGTCTCATTATGTGGTTTCTATCAAATGTATGTTAAAAACTTTAACTCCATATGTGCTCCATTGACTGACTTAACGCGCAAAGGAAATCCTGATAGAATTACTTGGTCAGCGCAGTGTGAATTACCCTACCAAGAGTTGAAGGAAAAGCTCACAAGCAGGCCTATTTTGAAATTACCTGACTTGAGTCAAGAATTCATTGTGAGAACGGATGCTAGTAATATAGGTTTGGGTGCAGCTCTATTACAAAGGTCAACTTCACTTGATGGGGAATTAACCCCAGTTGCTTATGCTAGCCGTAAGTTGAACTCAGCAGAACAAAAATATTCAACCCGTGAAAAAGAAAGTTTAGCTGTCATATGGGCTATAAAAAAGTTCCAGATTTATCTCTATGGTAAATCATTTAAGATCCAAACAGATCATAAACCACTCGTGTGTCTGTTACAAGCAAGGCATGAAAATGCTAGATTATTACGTTGGTCGTTGCTCCTACAGCCATACCAGTTTACCATAGAATATATTCCAGGCAAAACCAATGTAGGTGCAGATTTTTTAAGCAGACATCCGTATGACGAACCTCAGAGTAGTCACCAAGCATAGATAGTAAATTTATCTATGTGTATTTAGAAGTAGGAACTGACATATGATAGTCTGTTCTAAGTGGGGAGATATGTGGTGAACTTCTAAATACAATATCTAAATTAGAATATAACAGTATAGTGACAAAAGTCAAAGATAGGATTGTACTACAAATTTTCGGCGAGAATGGTAGTCGTCGCCTACGCCTTCAGCGTATTAATTGATAACAACGTACCACTTTTCCAAGTTCAATGAAGTATTTGCCTAAAATACATTGTAGAGGGGAGGGGCACGGATAGATAACCCAACGCAAATCACGTCTCACATTGTTTCTAGAAATAAAACTAACTTGCTAGCCTTGCCTTAGGCGGTTTTCAAATTACGATGTAAACGTTGGAAAATGTGGACACTACGGTCAGGAAAACACGCTTAACTCTAATTGCGAATGACGTAATTCTCGTGTATTACGAGAGACTCTCGTATTTAGCTTGAAGGTACATGGAAAAAGAATTGAACAGGAGGTAGTTTAAAAATAAATAACTAACATAGAAAAAAGACTGAATTTTGAACCAAGCCACTTAGCCCCCTAAAAATCATATATTCGTGTACCTGAAGACTGGTTAACCAAGAACATGTTGTCAGTTATCTAAATAGTCCATTAGAAAATCGACTATTGGTAATAATACATAGAGAATCGGAGATACTGTCAGGTCAAGTCATGTCTGCTTAGATTTCATAGCATATTTTTGGGGGAAAAAATTAGGTGAAAAAAAAAGCTAAGATAGTACCATGAAATGGATTGGATGAAAATTGAAGGAAGCCGAAATATTATTGGCTAACCTAAATATACAAATCTAGTTGGTAATAGTAACACATAGAGGTTTGAGATATTTTAAAAAAAATAAAGTTTCATTCAATGAAAGAGATGCTTGGTCTCATTGGCCAAAGCCTTTTACTTTAACAAAATAGTAGGCTGCTCGCTGCCATTTTTTCTAAACATTCTAAGGAACAAGCAGCGATGAGCAGACTTGTGCTTTGTTTTAAACTAAATAACAACAGAAAGCAGTCTGGACAGAGGCAGTGATGAAAGTGTGCCATATTCTATTGCCTAATTCATCGTTACTTGTTTATATTTCCTTGATATGTGGTAAGATTGATTTTATTGACTTTTTAATTAAAAAGGGTTGTGTGAAAAAAGAAAAGGCCATGAACAAGATTGTAATTAAATGGTTCCATAGCAGATTTAGGCATGGCCTAGATGTTGATCCATCATATAAGGGACTATCTAAGAAAGTTTAAAACTACAGGACTATATATATGATGGTCATACAGGAACATTACACCTATCTTATTGCATGGAAAAGATTACTGCAGGAGTGACAGAGGCGTAGCATCCATTAGGGAAGAGAAAAGCAAACTGGTACAAATTTGTTCCATCAAACTAAAGTGGAGAAGCAGAGTTGTCAGAGAGAGCTGACCATGTTCTTTTGTATTAAATGTATTTTTACATGCAAATTAGGAGGAATTAGTTTGATATTAAGACAGAACAATAACTTGCATAGACAGGGGTTCCTGCTGGCACTTGTGTGGTGCTGGTACTCGATGATAGAGAAAATCAGCACTATTTCTAAGAGTCTCTGGTACTTGCTGGTATTAGAGAAGTTCAAGACCAGAGGAGACTGAAGTGTCTGGCAAAACCAACTACAACTGCTGTGATTCCAGGATCCAGATAAGTGCAATATCTGGCCTTGGACAACTTATCCCGACTTAAGGCAAAATACTAGGCAGGATAATCATCCAGAGAATTTCAACAGCAGTTGACCATAAACTGAGGAAAGAACAAGCGGGCTTCAGAAAGAGCAGAAGATGTGCAGATCATATATTTACCCTCAGGAACATTATAGAGCAGTGCTCAGAATGGCAGAGACAGCTGTACATTAACTTTGTTGATTTTGAAAAGGCTTTCGACAGCATACACAGGGACAGCCTATGGAAAATTCTGAGGGCTTATGGAATTCCCAGCCGCATTGTTTCCATTATAAAAAAGCCTCTATTCTAACTTTACGTGCAGTGTTGGATCGAGTAAAGTAACTTTCGAAGTGAAAACAGGAGTACGACAGGGATGCCCCTTATCAACAACATTATTTCTGACAGTCATAGATTGGGTGATGCGCCAGACTACAGAGGGCAGTCCAAGAGGAATTAGATGGACAACGTTTTCTACACTGGAAGATTTGGAATATGCAGATGACATTGCACTACTCGCGCATTCACACCAACACATTCAAGACAAAACCGATAGACTGAATAAGTATGGCCAGCAGGTTGGCCTGAACATCAATTTGAAGAAGACAGAGGTCATGACACTAAATGTGGGCAATCCTGAGCCAGTAACAGTAAGGAACCAGAAGTTAGAACAGATAGACACATTTACTTACCTAGGAAGCATAGTAACACCTGACGGCGGAACAAGCAAGGACATTAACAACAGAATGAATAAAGCGAGAACAGCCTTTGCTGTTCTCAACAACATTTGGAAGTCTTCCCAGTACAGCACAAACACCAAATTAAGACTGTATGAGAGCTGTGTACTTTCTGTGCTTCTCTATGGTGCGGAATGTTGGAGAGTAACAGAGAAGGAAATGTCTAAACTGTCCTCTTTCCACACAATCTGCCTAAGGAAAATTCTCCGAATCTTTTGGAAAAACACCATCAGCAACCAAGAACTACTTATTCGGAGTAACCAGGAGGACATGCACACCATCATAGCTGGCAGACGCTGGAGTTGGGTTGGCCATGTCCTCAGAAGGGACCCTGATACCATCACAAGAACAGCTATGCTATGGACCCCCGAGGGAAAGCGAAAGAGAGGCCGACCAAAAACAACTTGGCGGAGAACTGTGGAAGCTGAGATGCAAAAAATGAACCACAGTTGGGGCACTGTACAAAGGATGGCCGTTGACCGAGCAAGGTGGAATCAATTCGTTGCTGCCCTACAAGACGCTACCAGGCGTGATGGCCGCTGACTGCTTTGACGGTTGGCGGCTATGGATCAAAGAAGAAGAAGAAGAAGTGTGAAAAAAGAAAAGGCCATGAAAATGATTGTAATTAAATGGTTCCATAGCAGATTTAGGCATGGAATAGATGTTGATCCATCATATAAGGGACTATCTAAGAAAGTTTAAAACTACAGGACTATATATATGATGGCCATACAGGAACATTACACCTATCTTATTGCATGGAAAAGATTACTGCAGGAATGACAAAGGCGTAGCATCCATTAGGGAAGAGAAAAGAAAACTGGTAAAATCAAACTAAATACGTCAATTGTTTTGAAATACGAGGATACATTCTCGCCTACGCCAGCGCTTCCTAGCGCCATGGAAACTAACTAGTTGGAACATGCAGACAAACGGTTTACCCTTTTAGACGGGAGGGAAACGGAGATAAAAGAAAAAAGTTATTATGACGGTCGGAACACGTGTTTAAATCTAAAAGGCAAAAAGACGCAATTTGTAGTTTAAAGGAAAAAATTACGCCACTAGTTGACACAATGTAAGGAATTGGTAGAAAAACGACCTTAGCTCTTGTTAGAAACAGTCGTATCTTAGACGTTTTACCGTAATTGGTTGTTTTGTTTGAATACAGCGGCAAACGCCGTGGACGAAGGTTCAAAAACAAATTTCAAAAACTAACCTTGAGAAAAGTAGGTTTTTCTTTAATAATAAAGTTATGAAAATAAAACCTAGCTAGTTTGATAGCCCATCTTAAGCTGACAAATAATATACTTTTAATTACACAGACGGACAGATAACACGGAAGATATTGACGAAAGACCGTATTGTTCCAATCAGACTAGCGAACAGTTTTTTGTGCATATTTTCACTAAAGTTACATTTTGGCGTCCTTGAGACTAAAAATGCAAAAATCAAACTGCAGATGAACGAGGGGCAAAGTCGGAGGATAGTAGCTAAAAATAACTTAGTGGGGCAGGTTTGTGTAGTTTTTTCATGTAGTTAGTCCAAAAAACAAGTGTAATTTTGGGAAAAATACTACATACTAGACTGAGACTGGACTGAAATTTGACTTTTAGTTTGAATATTTGAAAAAGTTAGAGGGGAAGTCCGCTGATTGGACAAAAGTATTTATATTATTGAGAAAGAGACGCACGCTTGTGCCATTTGATAGAAGACTGTCCATTGACACAGTACGTTACTGCTAGAGGTGATTTCCAGGAATAATTAAATAAAAATCAGTGGGACGCCCTAATCTAGCCAGCAGCTCAGCTGAGTTTTGCTAGTACTAAGTAACTGTGTTTTCAATTCTGAATTGTGAGTTTCTGATCTGGCACTACGATTGTGCCAGATGCTTTTGTAGAAGTACAAGAGCGGGTGTCTGTGCATCTAACGTTTTCGAACACAGGCTAACTGTATCGTCTCGCACTGTCGTCCTGAGTAGCTAGTTCAGGAATCTAACGCTTGACAATTTGTGGCATGTGTTCGCTCTCTCTCTCTCTCTCTCTCTCTCTCTCTCTCTCTTATGCGTTCGTTTATGCCTCCCCTGTTTTATTCTTACTATCTTTCTTGGAACAACTAAGCTTGTTGTTTTCAAATTTTTTACTGTTAACCCTTGACGGGCGAGTTATAAAATGCAATACCACTAGCGCGGCAATAAGGTTTCACACTACGTTCTATTCTCAATGCGATGACTGGCGCGGGGAAAGAAGACGCGTTACAACTTTACTATTTCTAGTTCTACTCATATTATTTTAACTTTTATACTTATAATTAATAATTTTATCGCTGTATCAATGTACTTTATCACAGATTTGTCCTCTTTATTTACCTTAATATTAATTAATAACGAATTGCTAAAGAAGATAAGGTCCACACACAAAATTAAGTAATAAAACAGAATAAATAAATAAAAAGTATTGGTATCAATACTGAATAACTTTTGGAAAGCTAATTTTTGATGTTAAAATTATTTTTAGAACGTACATTTTAAAAAATAGTTTATTTCAATTTTTGTTCTAACCTTTATAAAACTAGAACTAGCTCTAGTCATCACAATCATTCATCAATAAATTGAAATGTGTGTCCTCATTTTTGTTCCATTTTATGTTTGGGATTGTCACCTTTTTTACACCAACAAGTTAAAAATATGTCCTCTTTTTGTGAAAACCATTATGGTTACCTTTAGTAAAAGAACAGCTCATCACACATCATCGCTCATGCAGGAAATAACAAACGTAGCTTTTCCAGTCTGTTGAGAAACAGGAGTAAAATGGCTGACAAATATGTTTAGTAAGCATTGACAAAATTAATTATTCATGAAGACTGCCAGCCATAATAGTATCAATCTAGACAAAAGGGTAGTATAAGGGAGTGCGAGACATCTGGAAGTATTTCTCTGCTAAGTCACACGGGAGAAATATATGCCAAGACTCAACGTCAAAACATATTTAGGTAGGCCCCCATTTGCATTCAGGAAAGAAGACATAATGTACTGATGCTTTGATTACCTTAAGACAGTTACGTAAAAGAAAAATAGAATAAGCCATTCAAATAAAAAAAAGTGTGTTAGACAAGGAGAAGGCCTTTAATAGACAAGATGGGAGAAAACTTTGATCATTATTAGAAGAATGCGGACTACAAGGGCAGCTATTAGATAATGTGATATATTTGAACCGCAACTGAGCAACTGATGGACTTACTGATCCATTTGAAGTAGCCACATGCTTTCGGCAAAGATATGGGGCATCACAATTAGCGATCAATGTTGATATGGACAACTTACTTACTTAGTCGTTCCCATTCTATCGTGAGGTGTAGAGGTTTGGAAAAGAGAGCGCCAGACTATGTTATTGGCTCTCTTCCTCTGGCCTGGCTCCATTCTAGTCCTCGGTCCTTCAAAGATTGTCTTATGTTGTCCTCCCAGCGGACTCTGGATCGTCCTGGGGGTCTGGATCCCTGACTCTTTGTTTCCCTTGCTTGTCGTGTTGCCGATCTTCTCCCATTCGGCAGCCATGGCCAAACTATCTTAGTTGGGACTGTTCTACTTGGGTCTGAATGGGGTGGGATTTTAGGCATTGACTTATCGTCTGGTTGCGGACCATGTCTCTTCTTGTTACGTCAACCACATTCCTCAGATACCTCATTTCTGAGGTTTGGATCTGGCTTTTGTGGGTTGTAATCATTGCCCATGACTCGCATCCATATGTCAAACCTGGGACATAGGTTGAGCGGTATACAGCCATCTTCGTTTTCTTACCAACTGTGGTGAAAAATTCTTATACCCATATATAAGTTATAACATAAATGTAAAGCCGAACGAAATAATACAATAGAAAGAAGAAGAATGGTGAAAGACCAGTGCTTTCCCTATAGCGCTTCCGTTTTAGAACGCCATAATGGCTGAACAAGAGATCCCCTTATTCTGCTTCGTCTGCAAAAAGGTAACGTTTCCACGTGTGATAGCAAAAGCCTACACGCGTTTCAAAAAAGTAAAACTGGTACTGTATTTCTTAGAAGACCTTGATAGGCACACTGCATAATGACCTAGATACAAATACTACATTAATGAAATTATACACACAAAGTTGACCTAAAAGACAGACGGGCTAAGCAGAGACGAGAAAGGATAGACGGCGCGAAGCAATAATACTACGTCGTCTCACGATTAAAAAGTGAACGCCAATCACACGCGAAACGCATGAAGGCCTGATTTTTTCAAATAAACAGTGATAAAAAACACTAACGATACGAGGTTAGGTTTTGAAAACAGGTTTAAAGTCTTATTGGGAAACCTGACATTCTACTGTTTTATGTCTAAGCTCCTGACATTAGTCTGACAGTACAGAAGACATCCCATAGTATGGAAGAGAACAGGTTGTAACAGCAAATACACGACTATCATAGAAAAATACATATTTTAAACGAAACATCTTAGCCCCATTAAACTTATATATTCTTGTACCTTAGGACTTGCTGACAAAGAATATGTTATGTGTTACGCAAATAGTCTATTAATTAACAAATTATAGCCAAAATACTATAGTGGGGTTGACTGACAGCACAAGATCATATCTGCTTGTTTTTTTTTTTTTATGGCATGTTTGGAAAACATTGCTTTGGGGGAATTGAGGCCGACAAGTTAGATACGATTTGATTGGCTGTGGTAAAATGTAAGGCGAAACCTTATTGGTCTAACTGCAAATACAAATATTGTTGTTAATGGCAACTTATAGGATGGATAGTTTTTTTCAAAGGCTCATGTAAACATGGCCTGATTGGTTAGAACGTTAGATATGGTCAAATAGAAGCGTCAGTTCACTGCCATTTTTGAAAATAACTTATGTGAAAATCAAGTGCGTTGAGAGCAGGCTAAGAATTTTCTATTAAAGGAAAAGCCTGGACAAAGGCAGATCAAAATTGTGCCAGAATTCATCGCCAGTCAACGTTACTTGTTTAATATTTCCTTGAATTGTGGTAAGCTAGACATATTTAATATATTTTATATGAAAATTGAATGTGAAATGATAAATTATGTCTGTATGTGTGTGGTTCAGTAGCAAACATGAGGCAAAGCCTAGATATTGCTCCACCTTGTAAAGATTGTCAGAGAGGAGTATAACTGTCTATACAGATAGATATATTGGATTGCCATATGTAACATGACACCTATCCTATTGTATAGAAGGGATTAACGCTGGAATTGCAGAGGCGTTGTAACCATTAGGGAGAGGAATACTGGTGTATATTGTCACATGAAAAGCTAGCAGTTGGCCTACAGCTCTGAACTTTATGTTTGTACTGTCTTTTACGTCAGTGTGGAAATATATTATATATTAGTTATGAAGAAGGAGGCACACCCTTCTTATTTCAGGGACCGTGGTACTGATGTTAATATAGCAGCACATGGTCTGAGCCTTGCTTGATCCAGAACTCTGGCAGCAGACTCCTTGCCTAAGATATCGGCCATTGTGGGTTTTTCTAGCAAACTGAGAAGCAAGCGAGCAGAGGATACAGTTTTCCTGCAGCCGCTATATTGAGCTAAGAATGTTTCAGCACGAGCAGCTCACCCTTGTATAACCCACCTCAATTGAAATTACATAAATAGTCCAAGAGGGACAGTAATTGTTTTAAAAAGTAAAAGACTCTGTGAATCCTTTAATATTATTTCCACCAGTAACAAACACATGAAGTCGTGATGACAACCAACAACCTAGCTCAAACAGCCAGTATTGCCTCATAATACTACCTCACAACATTACACTCACATTATAATAATATTATATGTCGGGACAAATGTCCTTTGTATAAAACTTTGTACATAAACATTGTGTTTACATTTGATTATGATTCCTGATTCACTGTGTAGTAGGATCAGGATATCTATTTATTGAAAAAAATTCAATACATTTGTTAAAATTTAACCCTTGACTTAATAAGATAATCTTTAGAGTGTTAGTTGTTTGTGACTGTCATATTGTTGTCAATTTGTTGAGGATCTTAACTTAGATGTTTATCTGTCTGTTGGTTGTTGTGAATTACACTACATCACTATCATAACCCTAGAGATTGAAAGTAGTCATCACAAAATTCAAGAATAAGTCTGATTGAGGTCTAAATGTGGTAGCAAGTAAGCAAGTACCACACCAAACTTATTAGATACAGATACCTTCACAGCTGATCTCAGTCAGTACACTAAGTCCCCTATAACTATATTTACATAATCCCAACTTACCACACCAACCTCTCTCTTCCTGAGGAATCTTCGATTTATGGCCTCAAAAAGTCTCCCAGCTGCTGCTTTTCGAGTGACCAACTCTTCTTTGTTCCCTCCTTTTCGGTTTATAATAGCTCCGAGGTATTTAAAGTGGTCGACCTGCTCCAGGACCTATTCTCCCAGCTTAATCTGATGTCTTCTTTCTTCTCATGATATCATCATGGTTTTTTAGAGCTGCTTATGACCATCCCTCTCTTCTCCAGCTCTGCCTTCCAGACTTGCAGGTTGAATTAGAAATGTGCCTCTGATTTAGCAATAAGGGCACCATCATAAGCAAATGCCGGCTCTGAAATACATACCCGTCTCATCTTCAAGTACCCAACACTGAATACTTTCTTGTTCTCTTCTTACATGCCTTGATGACATCGTCCATGAGGAGTATGAAAAGATAAGGTGACAGGATATCACCTTGTCTTATACCAGTGGTGGTCCTGAACTCTTTTGACTTATGGCTTGCTGTTCTCACAAAATTTCTGCAAGATTTGTAGGTCTGTATAGCATGAATCTTCTTCTTCTTCTTCCTCGTTCGTCCTGAAAAGGACGCTGGTTGCGTTGTGTCTGTTTACGCCGGAGCTGTGATATCTGCACCTTTCGGTCGACACATCCGACTTCAGCACGGCAGTTTTTGGGACCGGGTTTGCCTTCCCTCTGCGATCCCTACTCGCTCAGCCAGACTGCAGTGATGCAGACTGTTTCCAGGACCACCACGTGGAGGTGGAGTAGAGTCTTAGCCAGCTCTGGTTCGCTGACTCTGATGCAAGCAGTCAAGCTATGGGTCGCTGACTGCATTCTCTATTGCTGCATCTTTGGGTCCCGCATGAATCAGAGGTGCTGAAATGTTCTTCCTTGCCAAACAGTCCCAAAGTTTGCTCCAGGGGATCCTGTCAACCGCCTTTTCCAGATCTATGAAAAAAGATGGATCTCACTCTTATACTCAACGGCCTTTTCACACAGCTGTCTGAGTGTGAAGATTAGGTCTTGGGTACTTCGGTTTGCTCGGAATCCGCACTGGCACTCATGCAATTGTAGCTCAGCTAGGCATCGGAGTCTCTGTTCTAGGATTCTAGGGCAAAAGTGTTAGGACTTCGATGCCTTCAGGGAAGTACCTAGGTTTAATTTTTATATTTATTTAGGCTCTCATGTATCCTATCTAGCCTTCACTTTCTTTCCTTTCCATAACGAAGGCCTTGTGGCCGTAATGTTGGCTATTTTCTTTGTCTTTTGTCTTCGTAAGACGAATCTCCTTTTTTCGACTTTTTTTCACACCCATCTATAGGATTCTAGAGTAGATTTTACCAGGGCCACTGAGAAGGGATATACCTCTATGGTTTCCACATTGTCGATTGTCACCCCTCTTGGAAATTGGTGTTATAATGGCAATCTCCCAGTTCTTTGGGTTGGTCTTGTTGCACCACGCTGCCTGTAGTACCCTTAAGAGTATTAGGTCGCCTGATGCTCCCATGTACTTAACCATTGCTGGTGTTATACCATCATGCACTGCTGCTTTGCTCATCTTGAAAATCTTCTCCAGTGCTGCCTTTAGTTCTTCCAATTTTATTTTATCTTCACCACCATTGGTTTTCTCTTCTGTGCTAGTGGTTATCATTTCTGATGCTTGACCTTGCCTACCATCCAGGAATTCTGAGAAATATTCTTTCCATCTTTCAAATACTTCCTTCGGGGCAGTAAGCAATTTGCCTTGCTTGTCCTTTATACGTTTTAGAGGGCATTGTTTTTCCTTCCTCGTGTTCTTTAGGGTCTCATCACTGGAGTAATTAAATTACAGTATGTCAAACAGTTTACAGCACAAAGTATTTAATGTCAGCATCACTATTAATGGTATTCACCTTTTGTTTTTGTTTCATGTTTACTATTAGAGACATTTTTTGCTATGACTGTCTACTCTAATTAATTTATAATTCTGTTATACCAATATTCTCATTTAAAATTTCCGCGTAGCTAAGGCGGAACAAAGAATTATTGGAATGCAGGTTAATTTTGTTCATATTTTCCCCCAAATACATCGTTATCTTTTAAACAGGAACAGTTCCATACCAAAATAAGTTTAATTCACGTGATTCCATAAATTTACAAAGTCGGTCAGACTCATTTTAATAATGACAGCTATTTTCATTTCTGCTGCATTTAAGCGGATGGTGTCAATTTATATTTGTATGTGCAATTTCCATTGTTCTGAACCGTTTATAAATGCAATGTTTTTAAGAAGCATGTATATATTCCTTAGACAGCGAAGACTACGTTGGCTTGGCCATGTCTGCCGCATGGAAGACGGTTGCATCCCGAAAGATATCTTCTAGAGACAACTGGCAGAAGGCAAACGAACAGTAAGGCAACCGCAGCTGAGGTTCAAAGATGTGTGCAAGAGAGACATGAGAGCTCTGGACATAAATCCAGCAACCTGGGAGGAAGAAGCTGTCGACTGCATCAATTGGCGATGCTGTCTACGGCGCCACTTCAGATTGGGCGAAAAGAAGCTCTCACGGCAAGCATAATACTGGAGAAAAAGTCGAAAGAAAGGAACACCTGGAAAATAAGCAGCGGAATGCTGTCACCCCAGGGACGAGTTCCCATAGAATTCTTGCTACGATCGGCAGCTTTATCCTCCCAGGGTGCACACATCTTTGAAACTCGGCCCTGATCGCCCCCATCTGTTCTCTTGCCATCTGCAAGTTGTCCATAGAAGATATCTTTCGGGATGCTACAATCTTCAATGCGGCCGACAATAAATTTGCTGGCGAGCGAGTTTTCAGTAGGCGCACTTGGGCGCCTCTTATACTAGATAATGAAGAATTAACCTGTAAGACATGTGACGAGTACTGGCTACTCCTCTCGGTCGATATGTCAGTATACTCAGAAGTAACCGGCTATCGATGGGTCAGACAGTGTTCCAGTATGTGCTGGAGCGATAGACACTTTCAACAACAGGCTGTGGTAAATTAATCCACGAAGCAGAATTATAGCTGAAACTCTAGCAGCAGGGGAACGACTAACAATCAAAGGGAATGAATAAGGAGAATTGGAATGGGAAGGTTCAGATGGAGTACAAAAAGGGGATACGCGAACAATAATGCGCATGAAAGGGGTGAACGATAATCCAGTGAAGCACGCTTTTCTCAGCAACAGTTCAGAAGCGTGAGTCAGAGATTGCAGATGGCACGTACGCTAGTAGCCATGTTGAAGGCAGTACTCAAGTAGTTTAGGTGATGAATATTTCACGGACAAGGAGACGAGGTTAGGGTAATGATTCACCCGAAATATTGAATAGTGAGAATTCCTGTTTAGAAGGAGAAACGGTGTGAGTTAGATTTTATTCAGAAAGGGAAATGGTATGTAGAGTGAATTCTAATACATATACATACAGTAGTCCTACTCTTCAGTGATGAAAGGGAAAGTAACAACTCCGGCGAGGTCCGGTTCTACCAATAGATAACCTGAACACTGAGAGGATACATATAACAATAATCTAAGAAATTGTAAGGAAGAAAGAACAGAAATAGAGACAATAGCACCTGAGTGATCATCTATGGTTAAAGATCAGAAGGTGTAGATTCGATACTGAACGAGAGAGAGAGAGAGAGAGGGAAGGAATAAATATCGAGAAAGAACTTACACATTGTATATTCTGTGATTGACCAGATGTGGAGGTCAGAGCAGACAGCAATGATCCTCTCACGTGTAAATAAACAGTATTTCAATTACTATGGCGTTATCGCATCATGTGCTGTGTGTGTGACTGTTATAATTATGCAGCATGTCAATGCTAACTAAAGATTTAAAAGGACCTGGGAAGGCAGGAGGCCACACATTAGAACATTGATACTACGACACATTCGGCCACATGATAGAAGTGACAATAGGCAGGCTGTCACAAAACATGGCAGTATGACGTAGGCTGCCGTGTAGTGTTTATTGTGTGGAAATTGTAATCCAAACTACAGCAACAATCAAATCAGGTAGCAGAGAACAAATACTGTGACCAAGTCTCTGAAAATATACAAGCAAGTCAATATCTCATTGCACAAGATAAACAAACTTCCACTTGCCGTTTCTCTCTCACAAAAATCACAAGAAACCCCGTTTCTCACCCGCTCTGCTCTGTTATGCCTAAAGAATCACTAAGACTGTAGGTTTCGCCCTAGGTTTCTCTTTACAAGCCACGCGTTTCTGACGCGCTGCTTTGCAAGGTGATCTGAGGCTAAAAACTATATTTACTCACACATACATCTGGTCCCACCCATGCTATTGTGAGGTAAAAACAATGTTGGCTATCCCCGCACTCCATGATAATTATATGTGACCCAAGTGATAATCATCAAAGTAGGGATAACACTGAATGAGTTACCAAACATTTAGCGTTGGGCTTACTCTCTATATATCAAATAGCAAACACTCTTTACAGTAATAATATACACAGTGTAGCGGAAGGTTTTATATGTGTGATGATGATAGTGCTAGAGAAGAAATAGTATTCTCTCCAGAATGTGTGAGGTCCCAGTGACAGAGAAGTACACTAGTATCACTCGATAGTCACGGCTGTGAAAGTATCTGGACTGAAAATATCCAAAGAACAGTCAGACCTTACTGCGCCACCTCCGCTATGTGACCACCTGGTATATTACGAATTCACCCAAACTCAATTTCAACTATATTGAATGAATAATGCTGGTAAAACAATTTATATATCCTCTTTATTTACATCTATCTAATTGTGGTGGTTGTGTTTGACTGTTGAATAACAAATTTATATTTACATAAAAAACCAAAGTGTTGAAATCAATAACAGTTTTCACAAGTTTAAAACTAAAATGTCATTTCTTTAGAATCTTCCAATTTGTTGGGTAATAGACTTCTTCACTGTCTTATTCACTTTATAGGTTTCACTATTTTATCATGAAAGTTGTCATCATAAATCTCTTCTTGACAGTTATCACTTCTTGGGTACACGATTGTCACAAATATCACTCAACTTTTATGATAATCAGTGGTCGTGCTTCTACCAATCCAGACACTGCTGGGGCGATTATCATTGATCATTGAGCAATTCTTGATCATGGACCTCTAACTTTGGGTTGACAAGTATGAACCCTTGCAGGAGCTAATTAAGATCAGTAAAGATTGGCTTTTGTGGAGTAATAGAACTGCTTGGCTGCAAATAACAAGATATTGCCCTTTTCACGTCTCTCTTTCTCCAGCCGTTGTCCTTCTGTCTTCTTCGCCGTACAAGTGAATTTGAAATCATTTTCGACCGCCCTTATATATGGAGCTTCAAGACGTATGAGAAACAAGGATCGCAACTCGAGCAAACTTCCTCATTATTTATAACTCCGAGGGGTTTGTGCTAGATGGGTTTCAAACCTTGGTCTCGTGCATCGCACTTTTCCCAGTTCAAACCTTTAGGGTTATAGATGTCCATTCTCAGCGAGTTGACCTTTATATCCATATGTCATCATCATCATGTGACATATTCTTTCCAGAACGTTGTCTCCATTACAGCTGCTCTGAACGCATCACGATTCTGGGCAAGTCGACCTGCATCAGCCAAAGACAAGTTCAGACTCTCTGTGATGTCCTGGGTCCACCGTCGTCTAGGTCGACCCCTTCCCCTTTTTCCAGGGACCATGCCTTCCATCACTGTTTTTTTCCAGACTATTATGTCTTTTTATATGACCGAAAAATTTCAGCTTCCTTATTGCGATGGTATTTAGGAGCCAATGTTCCTGTACGTTTAGTGAGTGCAGTACTTCTCTGTTGGTCTTTTTTTCTGTCCAGGGTATTCTCAACATCCTTCTGTAGCATTTCATTTCGAATGATGTAATCTTTTTTGCAACTGTTTTATTGAGTGTCCAAGTCTCGCAGCCGTATGTTGCTACTGGGAATATACATGCTCTGATCAGTTGTAACTTTGTTTCTTTGCTTGTGCCTTGCCATAGGTTTTTCATCTGTATTAGCTTATGTGAAGCAATTGCAAGTCTTCTTTTAATTTCTACTGCACAGTCGCCAGAGCTGTTAATGATTGATCCTAAGTATTCGAATTCATTGACACTTTCCAGTTCTTCGTTATCAATTTCAATTTCTGGTTTGGTCTTTACTTTGTCTGTTGTCAATACTTTGGTCTTCTTGGTGTTTAGGTATAGATTCTGGGCCTCGCTGTGTTTTTTGGTGGACAGAAGTAATTGTTCAAGTCCTTTTGGGTTGGTCGATAGGAGGACTGTGTCGTCAGCATATCTGATTTCCGGGATCTGGTACCCGCCGATGTTAAATGAGTCAAACTTTGTGTGTTCTTGGTCATCTCTTACGTTTCTCATGATATTCTCGGCATAAATGTTAAACAGGTAAGGAGAAAGGGTACAGCCTTGTCTTACTCCTTTCTGTACTTCAAACCATTCTGATGTTTCCCCCTCTATTCTTACGGCTGCCTGTTGTTCTTGGTACAGCAGTGCGATGAGTTGTATAAGATGGTTTGGAAATCCCATATTTTTCATCCATATGTGTTCTTCCTATATCGGTCGTGTTAACGATTTTATCTTGAATTATGAATAGGAAAAACCCAGGATTTCTCAATGCTGGAACTTTTGCTTATGGTGTATTTGAGGGGTTCCAGGATAAGGGAGAAACGGTTGCGATAGCAATTGACCTACAGAATGATTATAACAGTGTGAACTTTGCAACATTAATGAACTGTGCAATGGCTTGCGGTGTTAACCTTTGGCTTACAAGATGGATAGCAGCTGCCTTAACTGAGAGGTAAGCAACATTTCGATTGGGAACATGGACATCAGATCCAATGGTCATTTACCCGGGACTTCCCTAGCACTCTCCACTATCACCGGTGCTGTTTAATATCTAAACAGCGAAAGTAGCCACCATTCAACCAACTCGGTTGGGACGAACACTGAACGACAGAAAATGACTAATGGCATGCATGGGATACTACAGGAAGTGTCTAAATGGTCCGAGGAAACTGGCTCCAAAGTCAATCCCAACCCTTGAACAACTCCTTTGTGAAAGCAGACTTCCCAGATATCACTCTCAATGGACAGAGAAATGAAAGGCAAAAAAGCAGACATACCTCGGAGTTACATTTGATCGCAGGCTCTCGTATAAGTACCATGTTGATCAAATCACACACATGCAGGTGAGGTCCAGCGGTCCTGAAGCTAATGTCCGCGGCGCGTCTGGAGCAGAGATTACTATTTCTTCTTTATCAACAGCAAGTTATATCGGTCATTGAGTATGGGCTGGGAATGTACACGCTGCCAGTAACACAATGTGAAAGACTAGAATGCATTCAGAAAGAAGAAATGCGCATAGTCTTGGGCTGTACGCGAGATATCCGCATTGTGGCCATGAGGTATATGCTTTTATTGTTGTCGATTAAGTCCAGATATACGATGGCCCAAGCAAAAGCGTATCTACGAGTATCCACAGACAAACGGCACCATATGCATGGTAACATAGCTGACATTAAGGATGCAAGAATAAAGAGATGAATGGCATGGATGGCACAGACAGAGAAAACGATAAAACAGGTGGCCACAGTCGACAATATATTAAAGGGGGAAGAGTGGAGTATATCAAATGAGAATTTGATTAACTACCAGCATGTCATCATCAGCATTGGCAGAGAGTGTAGAAATTGGGGGAATGGAAAAGCAGAATTAGAAATTAATCAGCTGATACATGATCATTCCGGGTATGATGATACCGCTATTTATACAGATGGGTCTGTAATCCGTGGTGAGAAATCCGGTTGGGGCTTCTCTGCTGGGGTGCAGGGCAGAATCGTCGCCGAACGCAGCGGGGCTTTCAAGATAACAACTTCCAGCATGAGAATGGATGTCGAGGCTATTACTGTAGCCTTAAGGTGGATAAATGGAACTTAATAAAGGCTATCATTGTTTCCGACTCTCAGTCAATGCTTCGGAAGTTTCAAAATGATTGGTTGCGGTATGAATGGAAAACTTTCCTAGAAGCTTCCAGTCTGCAAGAGCTGGTGTAGTGTGGATATATTTGGTCATGCTGGGGTATGTGGCATTGAGAGAGCTGACAGACTAGCATCAGGAGCACTCATAGTGAGGACTCTGGAAATGGATGGAGGAGAAATACTGAGAGCAGTTAATGATCGCCTGTTGGAGAATGCCACTGCAATAATTGAATCATCAAGGTTGAGACGGTTCGAATTAGGCATCAAACGTGGGGCAGGTAGAAATGGACGTATGAGAGGATGCATCCGTCGTGTTTATAACCAGCGAGCTACATGAACAATTAGTGACATATACTGATGGAGACTGAGCACCTAAGGGTGTGCCCAGACTGCAATGTATAACAGTAACTGAAGCCGGTCGCTTGTTTATGTTCTTATTTTCTTTAGATTAGCAGGTCTCGGATTTCCCTTTTTAATTATTATAATTTTTAACTTAAGCCAGGTATTGCTAATCTCCGTTAATTTTGTGGCTGTGCCTGCTGATGGTATGTGATGATGGTGTGTAAAGTGAGTTCGTATCAGTGCCCTAGACAGTAGGCAGTTGCTTGATGATGATATTTAAGTTACTTCTGATGAATAATTTGATGATTACAACAGCTTTTGACAGACAGATGGTTGATGGTTTAAATATCTGGTAAACATACTTCACACCGACAGCGGTGAACGTAATACGAAGTTTATTTACATAAAAAATTCAGCAACAGTTGAAATGAAATATTCAGCCCAACCTTCCACTTGAGGTCGGTACAGCAAATGTATTTCTTGATGCAAATTCTAAAACATCGCCCCTACTCATTCTCCTTATATTCTTTTAGGGACTCACTGCTTCTGAATTTGTCTACTGACTCTGGCAGTCAAGATGGTTATGGCTTGAGAACCACTGTTGTTATTTTAACACGTCTGTTATAGCAGTTATCTTAGTACCCGTTGTTCTTATTTCTACGATTGCTTGCTCTGTTGTACTTCTATCTTCTTAACATTCGAGTCTTAGTGTGATTACTTAGTGTATCTTTAGAAAAGACTGGCCTAACCGCCAGAGGTAATACGAGTAATTTATACCAAATGTCTATTGTTTCACATTTCTCACTAGCTAGCTGCTACCCATTGTTCTTCGCATAATTCTAACTATTTATCTAATTGTCGAGATTCGACATATCTGGTCCTCGTTTTCTTCTTCTTTGATCCCTAACCGCCAACCACCAAAGCAGTCAGCGTCCATCATGCGTGGTGGTGTCTTGTCGGGCAGCAACAAATTGATTCCGCTTTGCTCGGTCGGCGGCCATCCTTCGTACAGTGCCCAAACTCTGGTTCATTCCTTGCATCTCGGCTTCCACAGTCTTCCGCCAAGTTGTTTTTGGTCGGCCTCTCTTTCGCTTTCTCTCGGGGGTCAATAGCATAGCTGTTCTTGTGATGGTATCAGGTTCCCTTCTGACGACGTGGCCAACCCAACTCCAGCGTCTGCCGGGTATGATGGTGTGCATGTCCTCCTGGTTACTCCGGATAAGTAGTTCTTGGTTGCTGATTGTGTTTGGCCAAGAGCCAAGACTGGATAACACCAGAAACGCTAAACACCATAGCGAAGAGAAAGAAAATGAAAAGAAAGAAAACAGAAGCTAAGTCTCCCAGGTTAAAGGCAATATATAGTGAACAGCAAAGTCAGCTGGACAAGGTAGTAAAACGTCAAACCCGTGCTAACAAAAGGACATTTCTGGATGACCTTGCAAGACAAGCAGAAGAGGCAGCACTGAGAATTGAACAAAGCACAGTTTATAAAATAACTAAAACTATCAGTGGAAAACGATGTGCACACAACATAACGTTAGTAAGAGACAAGCAAGGAAATCTCATCCCCGCAGCACAGGGGCAGGAAACAAGATGGGCAGAGCACTTCAGAGAAACACTGAATAAGGAACCATCAGAGACTCAGCTGAATGTTCCGGCGGCTGAAAGAGACGTAATCATAGACATTCCACGAAAAGAAGAAATCATCACAGCTATCAAAGGGTTAACAAAATGGAAAAGCGCCTGGTCACGACAATCTAAATGCTGAGTTATTCAAGGCAGACCCTGAACTAGCAGCAGAACTAATAGAACCACTATTTGCACAAGTCTGGGAAACTGAGACAACACCAACAGAGTGGAGTAAAGGAATAATTGTCAAATTGCCCAAGAAGGGCGACCTTGCTGACTGCAACAACTGGAGAGGAATTACTCTTCTCTTAGTTCCCAGCAAAAACTAGGCAGGATAATCATCCAGAGAAATTCAAAAGCAGTTGACCATAAACGGAGGAAAGAACAAGCGGGCTTTAGAAAGAACAGAAGATGTGCAGATCATATATTTACCCCCAGGAACATTACAGAGCAGTGCTCCGAATGGCAGAGACAGCTGTACATTAACTTTGTTGATTTTTAAAAGGCTTTCGACAGCATACACAGGGACAGCCTATGGAAAATTCTTATTGCTTATGGAATTCCCAGCTGCATTGTTTCCATCATAAAAGCCTCTATTCTAACTTTACGTGCAGTGTTGGAATGAGTAATGTAATATTCGAAGTGAAAACAGGAGTACGACAGGGATGCTCCTTATCAACAACATTATTTTTGACAGCCATCGATTGGGTGATGCGCTAGACAACAGAGGGCTGTCCAAGAGGAATTAGATGGACAACGTTCTCTACACTGAAAGACCTGGAATATGCAGATGACATTGCACTACTCGCGCACTCACATCAACACATTCAAGACAAAACCGATAGACTGAATAAGTATGGCCAGCAGGTTGGTCTGAACATCAATCTGAAGGAGACAGAGGTCATGACACTAAATGTTTGCAATCCTGAGCCAATAACAGTAAGGAACCAGAAGTTAGAACAGACAGACACATTTATTTACCTAGGATGCAGAGTAACACCTGACGCCGGAACAAGCAAGGACATCAACAACAGAATGACCTGGTCGTCTGGTCGTCTTGAAAAGGTGTACATTTTCTTTAACATCTGAACACTGTCTCACTTGTCCACACTTCTTAGCATCTTAACACTTGGTAGAGAACCCCTATTTCTCAACTTTCAGTTATCGCGTCTGGATCTGAACTGATCAAACATAAACCCCGATTTACCATTTCAATTTTCTATGAATTTTCTAGATCAGACTTTGTCAAGAACCGTTCACTCGCTTCTACAAAATGCCGTGCTGAATTTAATTCGTTCGCATTACCAGAAAAACCAAATTCACCTTATCACTCAAGGGACGTAATTATAAATTATCGCCCTTTGCTTCCCAATAACCATGTCATAGTTTTATTGTCATCTAACTCAAACTCCAAGCCGGCCAAATCCGTTTATGCAAATTTATGAAACCGGAATTTCAAACACACAACTCCCTATTAACTTAAAAAAAAAAGCACGATTTTTTCTCAAAAAGCGTGATTAATGAGTTATCACTCTTTACTTAGAATTCAACAAGTCATAGTCTGTCACTTTCTGTATGCAAATTTCCTACATCAGATTTATGACACTTGACCTTCCTATCACAAATCTACTGTACTATGATTTACGAGACACATATACTACGGTCTTTATCTTGTGTGTTCTTCCAGCTACATTTATAAATTGAAAAGTATGGCACTAAATCACAGTTCCCTGATCGCTTTAGTCAATTAATACTGGCGGAGGGTACTAAATAGGCGACTTCTCTAATTCAGAAAAATAATAATGATGTAAATCCAAAAGTTGTTATAACCGGTAGTTGTAGTGCGGATAAGCTCCCACTGCAGATAAATGCTTCTACGGCACGCACCTCTCTTTGCCTCTGACAACCAAGCCTTGCTCCTGGCCTTCATGGCTGGCTCAATTTGAGCCCGGCAGAACTGTTTCTAATAACAGGAAGGTTGTGTAATGGCTAGCAAGGAATGTTATATGCGGGGGCAGTTAGGTTCTGGCTTGGTGAGTATGTCTTCAATCGTTGCTGATGTTTACGCGAATGCTAGGTTGAGTAGACGAAGGGTTAGCATCATACTTTTCACCTGAACACAGCCACACAGTATCGTTCTTAGCTCGTACAACAGTGTTAATGATTAATCAATGAGTTGGTGAAGACTGATCCACATCCAAATTTATTCACAGTAGCTCCAACAATAATTCAGCATAAATAACATTAAGTAGATTGCATTCATTAAGGTCCAATGTCAGTCCATCGGGGTAAACAATGTAAGAGGCATACAATTCATAAATCTCAATTCTGGCCGTACGAGACTAGCGTTCCGGTTAAAGCAAGCCGTGAACGAAGTATGGCGGCAAATGTAAATATATGCTGACGATCGAAAATGTTTACCTCAAAATACAGTCACAATGCTTCCCATGGAAGCTGTAACCCTTGACGGCCCATAAACACATCTTATGCAATCGTGGCGACCAAATCTCATTACAAGCCACGGAGAAAATATATCGAATAACACATTCACCACGGGAACACAACCATGGCACGTCCCGTCAGGGCTGTTTACATTTTATCAATCGCACGGGAAACTGACCGCTCGGCTGCGCATGGGCAGATGATACATACGTCACGTTATATATTTATAGCTAATGCAGACAGCTGTATTTCATCAAAGGATTGAAATACGCCTGTTCGCAAAAGCCGTACACAACAACCACCCCGTCCTCTCGGGGAAAAAAAAACAAATGTTTTTTTTTCAAACATTCCCCGAATGAAAGAACGGCCAAAATTAAGTACATCATAATAAAAAATCGTCAACAGTAGAACAATAAATTCTCAAAGTCCAGTCGAAGTCAAATCTACTGGAAATATTAATGAAAGTGCATGAAAAAGACTGTCATCAGTCAATACATTATCATAAGAATATGAGAGGCAGAAACAAAGAAATGTAAACTAATAATGCAATAAAGAAAAGATCATCTTGTAATGTATATGTTAAAGTAATGATATCACTATAGCATAAGAGAATTGTTACATAAAGAGAATCAAACTAATAAACATGCGAAATATAAGTAAGGTTATGTCTTTTAGGGAACATTAAGAAGGAAAAAAAAAAGAAAAAGTGACACGAATTTATACATCATGTAGTTTTCATACTGATCTATTGGTAAATATGGTACTGCATTGTTTCCAATTGGCAACAATACGTCTTTCACATCTGCTTATAGCACTAAAGTATAGTTATTCATTTGACACGAAAGTAGATTGTTACCAAGCAACAAAATGTTCAGGTCCTCATAATATGAAGGTATCGAAAGTCAATCATCCAATGTAAATGAGTGGATCACGTAAATACATTTGAAAGTCATGCAGCAGTACTGAATGTCAACCATGCGCTTATATTTGGATCACATAATAATGTTAATTAGTATCGTTAAAGTCTTGTTGAGTGCAGCGGGAGAGTAAATCAGCTAACACATTTTCAGTGCCCGGAATAGCTTGGACATCAAATGCGAACGATTGCATCAAAATAGAATAGCGCGCAACCCTAGGATTCTTGTGGTTCGATTTCATGAGGAATGACAGGGAGCGCTGGTCTGATTGTATAATAAATCTCGATCCAAGAAGGTACTTGTCCAGTTTCAAAACAGCCCAGACGATGGCGAGCAATTCGCGCTCGATTGCTGGATATTTCCTTTCTGCGTCCGTCAGCTTCCGTGATATGTACAAGTTAGGATGAAGTGTACGGCCAAAATTCTGCATCAATACAGCACCAACACCTTTGGAAGACGCATCTGTGCGAAGATAGAATGTCAAATTTTTATTTGGTAACTTCAATATTGGAGGGGTTGAAAATAAACTTTTAATATGAGCTAAGGCTGCTTGGCACTCTTGAGACCAGTGCACATGATTTGGAGAGCCCTTTCTTAATAAAGCAGACAGATCAGCAGTGAGATTGGATAGATTCGAAATGAATCGAATGTAAAATTGAATAAGGCCGAGAATACTGCGCACTTGTTTCTTAGTTGTGGGCACAGATATGTTCAAAATCTTGGACACATTAGACAGTTCAGTTTTAAGCAAACCATGACCAACTCTATGACCAAGGAATGATATTTCTCCAAAACCGACACAAATTTTAGAAGGTTTGGCAGTTAGATGGTGTGAACGTAAAGTGTCCAGCAATGAAGTGAGACCTAAGAAATGATTTTCCCAAGAAGTAGTAAAGAGACATATGTCATCTATATATGTAATAATATCAGACCTGTTAGAAAAAATTTTACGCATCATCCTGACGAATGTGGCAGGAGCATTCATCAGTCCAAAGGACATATAATTCCATTGAAATAACCCCTTAGGTGTTGTAAAAGCAGTAAGGAGCTTAGCAGTTTCCGATAAATTAACCTGCCAGTATCCTTTAGTGAGATCAAACTTAGTGAAAAAAACAGCTGTAGCAAGTCTTGGCAAAAGGTCTTCTAATAACGGTAAAGGCTCAGCATCAAAGACAGTAATATTATTGAGTTTGCGATAGTCAATACATAGTCTTATATTGTCATCTTTCTTTCTAACAATGACCATCGGGAAAGCAAATGCACAATTTGATGGTTCGATAATACCCAAACGAAGCATATCGTCAAATTCTTTATCAACCTTATCCTGAAAATGGATAGGAATGGGGTATGGTCGAACTCGAATAGGTCGATCATCCGTGAGAAGGATATCATGAGTGATAACCGATCTATGACCAGGGATTTCTGTTAGAACATCTGGGAAAGATTGAAGAAGATCAGAACCTGCTGACGTTGGTCGGATGATAAATCCGTACAGATAGAAACATCCTTCCACGTCTCAGTAGCAGTTAAAGGCATGACAGGAAGATCCATAGGTAAGTCAGGAAACGCAGATTCTTCCTCCTGAATCACAAACAGGGAAGAAAAATGAGTAGTATGCCTTGTGGGCTCATTTATTGCATGAAAGACAGCCTGAAGATATTCAGGTCGAGTATGGAATTCTTTGAGCATGTTTATATGGAAAGTTTTGTTTTTTCCCTTAACGTCAAGTACATAGTCAACATCAGAAATGCGTGAAATAACTCTGTAAGGACCACTCCAAGCAATGAGTAATCTGTTGTCCTTTCTAGGAAGAAGCACAAAGACTTCATCCTCAGGCACCGGGTGTCTTAGTCGTCTGTTACGATTCTGAAACTGACGAGCTTTTTCTTTAGCAGTTTCAGATGATGCTGTTGCCAACTGACAAGCATCAATTATCTTACGTCGGAGGTTTACGACATACTCGTAAGATGACTTGATGTCTTGAGTCATTTCTGAGTCAGTGAGCAAATCTTTAATAAGAGACATAGGACCTCTATGTTGAGCTCCGAAGACAAGCTCGAATGGCAAGAAACTGGTCTGTTCATTTGGTACCTCACGGTACGCAAACAGCACGGCGGAAAAACCCTGTCCAAGTCTTGTGGATAGCTGACTGTAACTTTGCCTAATAATTGTTTAAGCGTCCTATTTAGCCGTTCTACCATACCATTGCTCATTGGATGGTACACGGAGCTAAGCGATCTGTCAATGTTTAGTTGTTGCATAACACCAGTCATGGCCTCGGAGACAAACTGAGTACCTCTGTCTGATAGAAGTTTTCTAGGGAAACCTAGCCTGGAAAAGATTAAGAAAAGAGCATCAGCCACGTCTGAGGTGGTGATAATCTTCAGAGGTATAGCCTCTGACCAGCGCGTGCACATGTCAATACATGTGAGGACATACCTGTGTCCTCTAGCTGACATAACAGGAAGTGGGCCAATAATGTCTATGGCCATCTTCTCAAAAGGACGTACAGGTATATCTGAAGCCTGTATGGATACATGTGATAGGCTCCCTTTGCTTTGACCTACTGGCAAGTAACACAGGAGCGACAATATGTAGCAACATCCCTAGATACACCAGGCCAAAAGAAGGAAGAGAGCACTCTGGATCGTGTCCTAGAGTAGCCCATGTGTCCAGCACAATGAGAATCATGGGCATGTTGCAGGATATAAGTTATAAACTGTTTAGGAACCATGACCTGTTGTTTAAGAGCAGAAGAATCTTTAAACATTCTGATCAGGATACCATTCTTAAGGATGTACCATTGACGATGGGCATTATTTACAAGCATCTCCTCACCACTTACCAAACGAAAAAATTTCTGCAAAGAATCATCATCTCTTTGCAGCGTTGCAAAAGATTCTTTGTTAATAGTAGCATGAAAATCATATTCCTGATTTTCAGGCACAATGTTATCAATCGCTTGAGCTTGTGCTTGAGCCCTTGTTGTTACTGCATTCGCAGTTAAAATGTTTTGCCGTTCCCATTCAATAATTTCACCAGGGGTGCAATCTTTGCCACCGTGGATACGGCCAACAATAAGGTCAGTGATTGGGTTTTTTAAAAGACACACTTTAATTCTCCCTGTGAAAAATGGAGTCGCTATGTGAACAATAGCTGTGGGATAGAACTCTACTGTTCCCCCAAATGTGACACATTTAACAAAATCTCCAGTGGAGCATGATGGGTGCACTAGAGATTGGCGAACTCCCACTGTTGTGCAACCAGAATCTCTGAGCACAGATACCTGCGTATCGTTTAATAGGCCCTTATGAAAGTTTAAGGTGCCTGTGCCATCATGAGCAGCAAGTGCTGTCATCGTAGGAAGTGGATGACCGCATCTTAATGTAGATACCACATTAGGCTGAAATAAAGTTCGGCAATCAGGACACTGCGAAGCAGCATCAAAGTCAAAAAAAGAACAAGCAGCAGCCTGATTTACCGAAGGATTACTTTGAGTAGCACTAGATGTATCAGCAGATTGTGCTGAGTTAGCATGATAGTTTGTACGTTCAACGATCCGAGAGCGGAAAGGATGGTTATCATTCTGATTATTATAGGAATAATTCCGGTTTCTATTGTCCTGTGAATAATTAGACCTTCTAGGAGTTGCATATTGGTTACTGTATCTATTACCATTCCAATTTTCTCTACTCCTGAAAAAATTATCATTTCGTTTCCATCCTCTGTGTGGTTGGAATTGGTTCTGTTCTAGTCCCCGAAATTGTCTAAAATGTCCTCTAGACGGGGGAGATTGATTATCGTAAGAGTTACCACCTTGAAAGTACCCATAGTTATTACCTCTACCACAACCAAAATTCCTGTCGAGACTCTGAGACCTTGGTCTTATGTTTTTGTTTTTCCAAGATGACGCTAATGCCACAGGTAGA
Organism: Oreohelix idahoensis; assembly: GCA_024509875.1. NCBI lineage: Eukaryota > Metazoa > Mollusca > Gastropoda > Stylommatophora > Oreohelicidae > Oreohelix > Oreohelix idahoensis. Next base: position 127,495 of record JAMPIV010020091.1, read on the forward strand.
GCCTCTTTGATGTGAGAGTTACTCACACATGTGCCTGGGTGAGCGGTAATAAATTGTCTTCCCAATTCTTCCACCAATGTTAAATCCGTAGGTTTCCGTTCATGAAGGTATGATAAGAACTGCTGGTTAACAGAAGACAACACTTTGTCTCTGAGCATTAAGTCCATTAGAGCCTCATATGTTTGTTGAATTTTTGCTAATTCAACCCATCTGTTGAATGTTAATTTAATGGCAGCAATAAATTCCGAGAAGTCCTTCCCTGTTTCTGGCAACATGGTCTTAAAACGCATGCGATAGCCATTTTCATCCAATTGGTAAAGTTTAAGCAATAAAGCTCTGGCAGCTTCATAGTTATTCCTACTGGGACCGTCCATGGTACAAACCGAAGTTAATGCATCCACTGTGAGGAATTACATCAATCTACTACACCATTCAGATTTATCAATTTCATGTGTCTTACACACAGTCTGAAAGCGATTAAGGAAGCAAGAAATATCGTCTACGATGGGTTTGAAAGTAGGCAAACGAAATCTACCAGATCCTGAAACATGTTTGTTTGAGGAACTTTGACTCTCAGAATTGTTTTGTTTAATATTTAGCAACTTGAGTTTTTCAAGTTCTAAAGATAACATCTTTTCATCATGTAATCTTTTTTTATCTTCTGCTTCCATCGCAAGTATTTTCTCTTGGCTGGCTAAATCTTCAGCTCTTCTCTTCTCAGCTAATTCTTCATTTCTATTTTATCCGGCCAATTCTTCAGCCCTATGTTTCTGATATTCAGTCATAGCAAATTCTTTTAGGGCTTCTCCTTCCATGGCAAAGGCTTTACCTTGTTTAACAAAATAGTCCAAGGTAGCCATTTTGTATCAATGTATACAAGCATTAAGTAATTGTCAGATTTGTATAATCAATAATATTAATGGCTATTAACAATGCAATCAATGAATGGTAAGGAAAAAAAAATAATGAAAAAGACAACAAATATAAATATAGATAAGAAAAAAAAATATTTTGGAGCAAGATAAAGCACTAAACTCAGACAGCTGAGTGAAAAGGCCCTTGAGTATAAGAGTGAGATCCATCTTTGTTTCATAGATCTGGAAAAGGCGTTTGACAGGGTCCCTTGGAGCAAACTTTGGGACTGTTTGGCAAGGAAGAATATTCCAGCACCTCTGATTCATGCTATACAGAGCTTCTACAAGTCTTGCAGAAATTATGTGAGGACAGCAAACCATAAGTCAGAAGAGTTCAGGACCACCACTGGTGTAAGACAAGGTGATATCCTATCACCTTACCTCTTCATACTCCTTATGGACGATGTCATCAAGGCATGTAAGGAGAGAACAAGAAAGTATTCAGTGGGGTACTGGAAGATGAGACAGGTCTATATTTCAGAGCTGGCATTTGCTGATGATGTTGCCCTGATTGCTAAATCAGAGGCACATCTCCAATCCAACCTGCAAGTCTGGAAGGAAGAGCTGGAGAAGAGAGGGATGGTCATAAGCAGCTCTAAAACAAAATCCATGGTGATATCACGAGAAGAAAGAAGACATCAGATTAAGCTGGGAGAACAGGTCCTGGAGCAGGTCGACCACTTTAAATACCTCGGAGCTATTATAGACCGAAAGGAAGGCATCAAAGAAGAGTTGGCCACTCGAAAAGCAGCAGCTGGGAGACTTTTTCAGGGCATAAATCGAGGATTCCTCAGCAAGAGAGAGGTTGGTAAGAAAACGAAGATGGCTGTATACCGCTCCACCTATGTCCCAGTCTTGACATATGGATGCGAGTCATGGGCAATGACTACAACCCATAAAAGCCAGATCCAAACCTCAGAAATGAGGTATCTGAGGAAGGTGGTTGAAGTAACAAGAAGAGACATGGTACGCAACCAGACGATACGTCAAGGCCTAAAATGCCACCCCCTACAGACCCAAGTAGAACAGTCCCAACTAAGATGGTTTGGCCATGTCTGCAGAATGGGAGAAGATCGGCTACCACGACAAGCATGGGAAACAAAGAGCCAAGGATCCAGACCCCGAGGACGACCCAGAGTCCGCTGGGAGGACAACATTAGACAATCTTTGAAGGACCGAGGACTAGAATGGAACCAGGCCAGGAGGAAGACAGCCGATAGAATAGTCTGGCGCTCTCTCTTCCAAACCTCTACACCTCACGGTAGAAGGAGAACGACTAAGTAAGTAAGTAAGTAAGATAAAGCACTAAGCGACAAAAGACATCATCAGTAAGCAACAAAAGAAAATATAAATGTCAAACTAAAGAGGAAAAATACAGCAAATTGAAACACGCTTACTGCTAAGTCAGAACAACACAGGACCAGAGACATGGTGTATAAACATAAAATTTGTATGTAACTGAGAGACAGCAAGGAGAGACCAACAGATACGAACAAAATTAGTGCAACTAAAGCAGAAATACTATACAACGACCACGCACAGAACACAAGACGGCACACCTATACAGACAGTGGTCGAAGAAAACCAGACAGAGGACCTAAGTCGCACGGCGAATATCAGCCGGATATTCCACTGTTGGAAATCTACAAGCAAACCTAACGAAACATCCGGTGTGAGCCCATTGAATCAATGAGATGAACCTCTTGCACCGAATCACCTCCCAACCAAACCCACAGGGACAAACAAGCTAACAAAAAGGTACAGATATAACATGCAAGAAATAAGAACGAGCTCAGACCAATTTAGCACAGTTCACAAAAAGTGCCCATAAAGCCACTTAGCTTGGGGCCAAGGATGGTGAATCTGCCGCACAGCATCTCCTGGACAGGTTGTCAACGTAGCAATGGCATATCACAGGTCGAGCAGCAATAATGTAGTTATTAGATATCCAAATAGAGCAGGAAGCACGACATCATTGCAGTTTTTCTTACAGAAAGTTCAACTTGATAATGTTCGCCTTGAAAACTTGACAAAACAGGCGTGTAGCAGCAGCCTGATTAATAACATGTACATCAGAACTTGATTTGAACTAGGAGTATTCACTGGGACTCTGCTGTAACGTCTTTCTTCAAAAACACAATAATTTGACCAGTTGTACAATGAGCAGAAAAATTTCGTCAAAGTCATATATTTCCACCCGCATCAATTTCATGTCATGCGCAGAGGAAAGTATGCAAAACAGTTCCAGAAATAGTTCATAATGCATAAACAATAGACAACATAGTGTGGTTTCACTTTTTCCGATGTTGTTGAACAGTCCAAAAAAAAAATCGTCCACACATTGGCCACCAGAAATCTGTTGTGTAATGGCTAGCAAGGAATGTTATATGCGGGGGCAGTTAGGTTCTGGCTTGGTGAGTATGTCTTCAATCGCTGCTGATGTTTACGCGAATGCTAGGTTGAGTAGACGAAGGGTTAGCATCATACTTTTCACCTGAACACAGCCACACAGTATCGTTCTTAGCTCGTACAACAGTGTTAATGATTAATCAATGAGTTGGTGAACACTGGTCCACATCCAAATTTATTCACAGTAGCTCCAACAATAATTCAGCATAAATAACATTAAGTAGATTGCATTCATTAAGGTCCAATGTCAGTCCATCGGGGTAAACAATGTAAGAGGCATACAATTCATAAATCTCAATTCTGGCCGTACGAGACTAGCGTTCCGGTTAAAGCAAGCCGTGAACGAAGTATGGCGGCAAATGTAAATATATGCTGACGATCGAAAATGTTTACCCCAAAATACAGTCACAATGCTTCCCATGGAAGCTGTAACCCTTGACGGCCCATAAACACATCTTATACAATCGTGGCGATCAAATCTCATTACAAGCCACTGAGAAAATATATCGAATAACACATTCACCACGGGAACACAACCATGGCACGTCCCGTCAGGGCTGTTTACATTTTATCAATCGCACGGGAAACTGACCTCTCGGCTGCGCATGGGCAGACGATACATACGTCACGTTATATATTTATAGCTAATGCAGACAGCTGTATTTCATCAGAGGATTGACATACGCCTGTTCGCAAAAGCCGTACACAACCAGGAGAAAGGACGAAAGCGAGCCACTGGCATCCTAGAACCAGCTGCTTCAGGCAGATAGGCATCGTCATTTTTGGTTGGCAGCTTATCTAGGATAAGGTAACCATGAGGGGTCCAATGACCCCTTGTACTAATTAGTAGACGTGAACACAGACACTAACCGTGTATCGGGAACTGACTACTCCTATATGACGTTATGTCAGTGTATCCGTCTTCTCCTGATATTAATGGGTCTGACCTATAGCCCACAATCAATGATGGCAATGGAGGCAGCCAGTATGTACTGGAGTGATGGGTAATTGCAAATGGTGGCAATATGTGTTGTGGGTATATAATCCAGACAGCAGCCTTAAAGTTGGAACAGGCTATATGCTGGACGCTGTAAAAGCTGGAAAAACGTCAGTATAATTGAGACTGAAGTATAACAGGAAACACGATACGGGGGTAACCAAGGATCTCTGGAAATAAACAAGCAATCAAAATCATAGTAAAAACCCATAATCGGGCACATCTTTGTCTTCTCTCACTCATACAAACATAAACAAACTCTCCTTCTCCGTTTCCCATCCCACACAAATCAAAACAAGCTTTCATCATTCATTCGCTGTGTTTTACCAAAGATTTCTCTCGCCGCTGCTCAGGCAACCAATAATTTTGAAGTGGCGGCGCTAGCCAACGTATTCCAGACATACATATCTTACGAACACATTAGCTTATCTCCTTAACCCAAGGTAAAAAAAGTTGATCCGTGGGTAAATTATTCAGTAAGTAATAACACTGGGTAAGTTACAAAAATAGCAGTAAGTTTATATTCAGTATTTACACAATATTATCTTTACAGTAATATTCCACAAAATGCAAACGCACGAAAATGGTAATACTATTATGCACAGACTCACACTTTCTGTCTTTAATAAAAACATTTTTAACTTAACCCCTTAGTATTGTTTTCTGAATGGTGGCGCACTTTATAAAACTCAGAGTTTCCGTGTCCCGGAAAAATGTATCTTAAGGAAACATGTATATAGATTTAAAATGAAAGAAAGTAATGCGAGATCTCTATTCTATAAGTTAAGTTACAATACCTGGCGGCCTATGCTACTTCATTAATTAAGTAAATGTGTGCTAACCGACTAAAAAAATATTCCTAAACTCAATACAACTGAGATTGGCACTTATCACTGATCCACTTTGTAAGGTAGCAAACAATTTTTCGCTGAGAACAATGGCAAGGAGTGTTAGGGATGCCTAGCTTAAACATTAAGATAAAGTCTGCAGGTGTTCTTGCCTGAGGTCGCACTTGCATTGAGAACGAGGTAATACGACGTAAGGACATCGGGTGCTGTTTGCTTTCGTCCCTTGATAAAAGAAAGAGACGACATCTAAAACGATGCTTAGGCGGTAATTTGAACAATGCTTTCGGACAGATGAAAGATTAAGGTCGATTCCCTGTGTTCCTCTGCTCTCTGTGAAAGAAAGAATCAGGAAACTTGCCGTCACTTACACGAAAGATAGAACAAAGGACCTTTAGTTAGATGCAGATGCACACGTGTAAAGTGGTGGAATGTAGCCTGTCGAACGTGACGTGACTAATGCAGATAAACAGAAAGATTATGAAATCACATACTTTGAGAAAAAGAGAGCCATCCAGGCTATCAGAAGAGAAAAGAATCGACCCAACGACGACTACCACTATCTTGACCGGCAGGCACAAATCACAATTCTTCGCCTCAGGACATGGCATAAAAAACTAATAAACACATCTACAAGCTACTACTGTCTGCTTCACCGCTGTGCACATGTGGATTAAACAAAGAAACTGCTGAGTATGTTCTACAGGATTGTCCTCTGTACGACCAGTTACGAAAGATATACTGGCCCAATGACTAAACACTTAACTCAAAGCTGTATGAAGCTAATGAAGAACTCCAGACAACAGTCGAATTCATCATGAGAACTCGTCTAACGATGTAAACATCACAGATGCGATCACAAGAAGAAGAACAGCATTCAAATCACGACGCAAACAATATTTACAAGTTTCAGCTTTCTCTGATATTTTGTTTATGTTTTACAGACCATCCAGCAGACTGTACAATCACTATTAAAATTTAACAATAAAAAGAACAAATTCAAGGCCGCATACACTTTTAAATTAAATCATATCTTGTATTGTATTTTAATTATTATGCATAAATAATGTGTACACAATTTTATTTGAAAGGATATTTACATTTTAGTCAATGGTAACTTGCGTATGTCATATTGTGAAGCAGAGTTTTGGGTGGAGGTGAGGATGACATCGAGTCACAAGGTTAACCCGAGAATTAACCAGGGAGAGTTATCTTTGTTGCGGAGGCGTTGTCAATGGCTCAGATTTGCCCTTGCAACCCGGTAAGAATAGACTGTAGAAGCAGAGTAAGGCAAATTATTAGAGACTGTGGGATAAGTTCCCAGAAGATAAACTCAGTGATTCTGAATCCTGCGACACTATCGCTCCTATCAATCTATCTATCCTCTCCTATATCTCGCGAGCCCCCAACCCTTCTACCCTCTTGAGTGGACAGAAGAGTAAGAAAGAAAGAACTGTATGTCTCTCTCGCACACTTTTTTTCCCTTTTCTATTTATGTAAGTAACGTGTGTTGGTAACGCAAACACTATTACAACATTTAATGAATTACGTATATGTAGCACAACAACCAACCAAAATAATACAAATACAATGACACCTAAATATAACTTTACCTGGAAAAAAGGAGGTTAGTAATACATAAAACGCACCATCTAATTTTACTCCTATACTACGATATACTATGATGATGATGATGAATGGATTCGAATACTAAACCATTAACTTATTTATCTACAGCCTGGATAAAAAGGATATCTTGTTTCTTGGCCTCTTTCTGAATGTCAATAAGGTTCTGGGCGTTTGTACACAATAGGCAAGTCTTTGTCAGTGTTCAATAACACTGTTCGGCCTACTTAATGTCCTTAAGGAGTCGATGGCTTGATTTTTTGTTCTTCACAATGCGTGATTTGACCATGCAACGCGCGGCTGGGTTGGTGTGTTCAAAGGTTGTATTGAACGCAATACTAGGCTACAGAGTCTTCGCTTGGTGTGACGGCGTTTTGCCCGTGTGGCAATGTATATATATATATGGTTATATGTTGGCGTGGCAGGTTACTTTGTGAAATCGTCAGTTTCTGTGTAACTTCAGATCCATATGTTTCGTGGGTAGCTTCTTGTAAAAATCGTCCGTTACTGTGTAACTTCTGATCCATAATTTTCGTGGGTAGCTTCTTGTAAAATCGTATGTTACTTGGTAACTTCTGATCTATGTTTTGAGTGGGTGGTTGTTTGTAAAATTTCTCCGTTCGCACCTGAAAAACTTTGGTCCCCACCTGCCGTTTATTTCTGTAGGTTGATGCCGTATGTATGTATTCGGTGTATGCGACGTGCAATCTGTGTTGCGTTAGATAGCTAACAATATCTAAGTTAAGATAACTATGCACATGTTATGAGAATAGAGCATGATAAATTACCACTACACCTGTGCGACACTAGAAGATCTGGTTTGTAAGCGCACGAGATGAAAGAGGCAGTTAGACAATATCACCGAAATCAAACAACAACGCGGCCTTATAGCCAGCAAGCGGGTCACAATTGGCTCGATAACGCTAAATTCAGCGACACACAACGCTTTACGGCAATAGTGGATAGAAAAAGTAAATTATGATTGGGCTATCGATTTTGATTCTTGCATTCTAACTATACACACACATCACAAGTCATATGAACATAAGATTGTTGGAATAACATACTGTTCCAACATTTACAGAGAATAAGAGATATCATTTCTTAGTTTTCTTACATCTAATCTAATCTTCCAATTTTTTAGTTTTAATAATTCCCATTCTAAGTTCTTTCCTTTCAACTATTGTTGTTGTTTAACTAGGATTGTTGAGCTTCTCGTTTCTTTGCAGCCAACATCAAGTTTAAGACTCCTTGGTATTGTCCACACTGTAGACTACGCTTTTTATCTGGCTTTTCTGCCATTCTGAAACTTGTTAGTTAAGGTCATGAACTCCAGTTTCTCTAACATGGCTACAATTTAAAGGATCGTCACATCATGTCCCAAACTAGAAGAAAGAACAGCGTCGCATACTGTGCATTCCCCGCCATCCAAGGGTGCTCTCTATATATGCCGAGCTAAATAATGTGCTCTGGTTCCACGCTATCCATGGAATTGTCAGGTACTACACAGATCCACTTCTCAGGTCCCCCTTCCTACCATGGGCCCATAGTGAGATCCTCCTGCATGCAGTCAACAAGATAAAAGCAAACGTTGCGTCTCATACTCTATGCTTAGTGTTGAATGCTGGAATCCAACATGTTTCACCACAGGGGGAATCCCTGGAAGTGCGCAAATGATTTAAAGAGTCAATGAGGGTGTAATTAACCTCACAGACAATGGGAAACTTCCAAACATGTATACTGTAGCATTATGCTTAGCTGGTGGTCATATAAGAGTGACTACAGATATGCCTCCATGCACCCCCATCGACTGTTAACTTCTCATAAGTGTCAAGAACTAGTCCTGAATGTCACAAATTAAAAAAAAAATAGAAAAAGAAAAAAAACACAGTTTAATATCTATCAGCTTTATATAAGTAGATAAATAATACACATTAAGGGTATGTTGCAGGGACTCGTAAGAAATCGTAGTAGTTGAAAAGGTCACTTCAGCCAAAGTTGACTATGGGTATGCGCCCCTGACGTGATAGTAAAGAGCCCTTTTCGTAGACCTCTACAGTCCTTTACAGATGAAGGTAGTCTCATATTATTAATATGTGGTCCTACCTCTGTAATAAACTTTACGCACCGACTTACATGATAGTAAGTATTATTGGTGCACGGTTGTGCACTAATGCGAATATGGGTTATCCCGTTCGCACGTGTATCTAGACAGTCAGTTGACGTCATGTGTGGGTTTGAGAAGCGAGAATCCCAAGTTCTACTAATGAAGCTTTAGGAGTTCGAAACCCGTGTTTTGAGTAAAGTATTTATGTTTAGACCCGGCCCTGCGGATTAGCAGTCGTAGCCGGTAGTCGTCCACGTAAGTGTCGATTCGTTGGAAGAACCAAGTATGTAATTTTTAAAATAATAATGATTGTTCTCCAAAGTCGTGAGTATCTAGTCTGTAGTGGGTTTGATGGTATTGTATGATTGTGATATTACTAAATGTAATGTATGAGGCCAGCTGTGAAGGCTCCTGAGATAAAATGTAGTTGTGAATTGACAGAAGGCCTTTCTTGCTACCACTACGACCTCACACTTTTTTTTTTCTTTCTAATGAATGTATCTATGTAAAATGTCTAGGGTAATGATATGTAATGTGGTGTGATAATTATAGATACACCCACAGATATTTAAGCAGACTAATAATATTAACAAATGTTAAAATACACTGAACTAACTCACGTGTGTAAAATTTTTGATAGAATTATATTACATTTATTTGTTCTGGATCAAGTTTTATGTTGACCAGAACTTTAAAAAAAAAAAAAAAAAAAGGATTTAAAAATTATGAAAGAAATGCATGTAATGTTACATAATAAATGCAAGAGTGTACATATATAAGTACTAGACTAGTTAGTTTTATTAAAATGTTCTAGTAGTCATCTACTTGGGAGGATAGTTAATGCTTGTGCTGTTGGGGTGGCCTCATCACGCCTGTCTATATTGACTACACAGTGTCCAGTAAATTGCAGGAATTTTATGGGGTATTAGTAACTAAAAGGCGTTGGTGAACTTCCAGCAGACCAGAGGCTCACTCATCTTGCATATGTAGCTCTGGTGCTGAAATCTGGTGGTCCCACCTCTCCGTGCTGGCGGGCAATAATAGTGGTCTCTGTCACAACGTACTGCACAGATACACTCGAGTAAGATCACCAACTGAATGGACACCGCCTTGTTGACAGCTGAAACTCACAGCTCAGATTATGAATAAAGAACACAGAAATGCTAGCAAAACTCAGCTGAGCTGCTGGCTATAGTATGGCGTCCCTGAACTTATTTCACTTTCTTTCATTTGGAAATCACCACACTTTAAAATACTGTGTCTATCATCGAACAACTATTGAGGAATGGCCCCACTTGCGCGTCTGAGCGCCGATAAAATGATTGTCTGTGGCCAATCACTGCCTAGGTTTATTTGAAATTCAAATTTCCTACCCTAAAGTCATTTCAGTCATGCTTCAGTCAAGTATGGATGTTTATCTGTTAGTCTGTCCGTCTCTACTGTTTTTTTTTTTCAAAACGTACTTGATTTTTGAACCAACCTTTCTCTCCCCTCCAAAATTTTGTCGTTAAAAGTTATATTTAGACACAGCTCCCACCAATGTCCCTTCGCTTCCCTACTAAGTAGATTTGAACACATGCGTCTCGAGGTCGTGTTTTTTTGTGCAAATAGCGACACTTTTTATTCCATACAGTCTGTCGTTGATGTGAACAACACTGTCTTTTGTCATTATCTTCAATATTATCTATCCGTCTGTAAAATTAAGAACATATTAGTTCACTGCTCAGAATGGGCCATCCGGCCAGCTAATTTTTATATTCCTAACATTAATATTACGAAAAAGTTACTTTTTAATTTTTGTAATATTCCAAACATCCGCGTTCTGCCCGCTGAATTCAAATCAAAGGCTTGGTATCGCAAAAGCGACCAATAAATGACTGTGGCGTAACATATCCAAGGTCCCTTCTGTCGAGTTCCTTACTTTATGTCAACTTGGGAAACGTGACTTTTCTCCGTTTCCCCCCCAATTGCGTCTCCTTAGCCTTTCTAGTCTCACGCAATCTTTCCAGTCATATTTTTTTCCTTTTTATCCGCCGTTTCCCTCCTGTCTAGCAAGTCAATTTTTATGGAGGGTGATGACCCGTGGTCTGGGCGATCATGTACTATCAGCAGCCTACGCATTATGTTTTTATCCTTACATGTTATCTTTGGAGGTATTTTACCGTTGTATCTCTGTCAATTTCACTACACATCTCCCCACTTGAAAACATGCCTATGGCAAGTTCCAAAACCAGCGATACACATAGGTAAAATTACTCCTCACGTCTGCCACTACTCTAATTTTGATCACAGGGGTGCCGACTGAGGAAATCTGCACCGACATTCAATTTGCCTGGGATATATTGGATACTGAGCTGATAAGGTTGAAGCAATAAAGACCACCTCAGCAATCTTGCGTTTTCATGCTTAGCCTGAGATAAGAATACGAGAGGCACATGGTCCGTCTCCACCACAAAAGTCCTACCATACAGATAAATTTGAAACTTCTTTATTGCCCAGATTAACGCTAAACATTCTTTTTCGCTTGTGGAGTATCCTTGTTCCGCCTTATTCAATTTACGGCTTGCATAAGCGACTGGTTTCAGTTCCCCATCAGGTGAAGATGATCTTTGCAACAAAGCCCCTCCTAGTCCTACATTACTTGCATCGGTTCTTAAGACAAAGTCCTGTGTCAAATCAGGCAGTTTGAGAATAGGCTTGCTAGTGAGTTTTTCCTTTAACTCTTGGAACGCTAGTTCACATTGTGCAGTCCAAATAATTTTATCTGGAAGTCCCTTGCGAGTCAGATCAGTCAGAGGAGCACAAATAGCGTTAAAATTCTTGATGTATTTCTGATAAAATCCGCATAACGACACAAATGATCGCACGTCCTTTTTTGTTTGCGGCCTAGGTGCTCTCTGCAGTTTTTCCAAGTTCTTAGGATCAGGGGTCATATTACCCTGATATACAGTGTGTCCCAAGAATTCCAACTCTTTGCATCCAATACAACATTTTGTTGGCCTAGCAGTTAAGTTCGCCTCCCGAAGTCTATCAAACAACATCTCCAGAGCTTCAATGTGTTCTTCAAATGTCTCTGTGGCGACGAGAATATCATCCATGAAATTCGTGATACATGGGTTATTCAGGGGATCCAACAATTTGCGCATCATCCTTGAAAACACACTCGGAGCATTTTTCAGTCCGAATGGTAGCATATTGAATTCATAATGTCCATCCGAAGTGCTAAAAGCCAAATAAGGTCTCACTTCAGGCTTCACTGGGATCTGGTAATAGCCTTTACTAAGATCCACCTTTGAAAAGTATTTTGCCTTGTTCAGTCTGGCAAATAACTGTTTTGTGTCTGGTAATGGATCCACTTGTCCTTCTGTGACAGCATTCAGTTTCCTGTAATCTATGCACAGTCTGTGTTCCCCAGACGGTTTTCTCAACAAAACGACACTAGAACTAAAAGATGATTCACTGTGCGAAATAATCCCCTCCTTCAACAAATACTCTATTTCTTCCTTCAATGCCTTCTCCTTCGCGAACGGAATAGAATAGGCTCTCATACAGATTGGGTTTGAGTCTACCAGTTTCATGTCATACTGTAGCAAATTTGTATGGCCTGGTTTATCTGTTAATACATCTGTATGTTCCTCCAGAACTTGTTGAACTCTCTCCCTCTGGTTTTTAGTCAGGTGCTTACTGACTTTTACCTGTGCTGCGGTTTCACAGGGATGTAATGGGTATTCATGTGAGGTGAGTGGTTCTTTTTGCATCTGGGTTGCAATAGCCAAGGTCAATAAGGGGGTGCTTTCCTGGAGTGGTCTGTCCAGATACTTCTTTAACAGGTTTACATGATAAACTTTCTCCTTCCCCTTTTTGTCAATTTTATAGTTTGTTCTAGACACTTTCTCTAGAACCGTATATGGACCTTGCCAACCAATTTGTAATTTATTCTGGCTTCCGGGTAGTAGAAGCAGCACCTTCTCTCCGACTGCCAGTTCCCTGTCCTTTGCCTTCCTATTAAAATATGCTGCATGTTTCTTCCTGGCTTGCTTCAAATTATCATTTGCCAGTTTCCATCCAGCTTTCAAACGAGTGGTCAGTTCGTTCACGTATTGATACGATGAGGTAACAGTCTCTTCCGCCTTCTCATCTGTCCAGGTCCTTAATAGAGCTTCTAATGGACCTTTTATTCGCCTCCCAAATAGCAGAGTTGCGGGAGCCATCCCGGTTGAACTATGTGGTACCTCCCGGTACGCAAACAATGCGGCGGGCAGGAATTGATCCCACAGATCCGGTTTTTTCGTGTGCCAGCTTTCTCAGGATAGAAATGAGAGTCCCGTTGAACCTCTCTACCTGGCCGTTCCCTTGTGGATGGTACGGACTACAATGAAAGTGTCTGGCTTGAAATAGCTTAAAAACTTCTTCCGTGAGTTTCCCCTTGAACTGAGAACCATTATCCGTCAAGATTTGATGCGGGAATCCTAATCGGGTAAATATTGTAAGTAGTGCCTCTGCTACATGTTTTGAATCAATTGATGGCAGGGCTACCGCCTCTCCCCACATAGAACAAGTGTCCACCAGAGTAAGGATGTAACTGTTCCTCCTCTTGGTCCGAGTGAGAGGTCCTACAATATCCACTGCAACCCTCTCAAAAGGTGTTCCCACTATGGGCATTTCCCCTAGAGTTGCAGGAGCAGTCCAGTGCTTTGGAGCTACCCTTTGACATTCTGGGCAGGATTTGACATATCTTTTTTATATCCTCCGTTATCCCTGGCCAGAAGTAATGACAAGCTATACGCTGTCCTGTGGCGCTGATCCCCATGTGACCACTGAAAGGAATCGCATGCCCGAGTTCCATCACTTTATCTCTATATGAAGTGGGAAGAACCAGCTGGTTGTGACCATTTGTTCCAGTTCCGGCCTTCCGGTATAAGAGTTTGTTCTTCATGAAATATTCCCCCTTGCTCGGAGGTGTGTGGCATTTGGGCAATTTTTTAAAACAGGGCTTGAGTGTCCTATCCTCAGCCTGCGCCTTCCTCATCTCCTCTGGATGAGCATTTATAGGTTCACCTTCTTCCTCCTTCTTCTGTGACCTGGTCTGCACTGTCGCCATGATCACAGGTTTCTCGGGATTCCCCAAGAAGACGTATCTACACCCCAATATCAGAGGGTAGATTGGTTCATCTATCACTGCTGCTCTGATTTCTCCCTCCACATAGCGAGTTTTCACCGTTATCCTTGCGATGGGAAGTGTCATGAGTGGTATGTCCTTAGTCGCCCCTTGTATTTCCACTGTTTCTGTGGTATACTGACTTGGGTCCACTAGGCTAGACTTCACAACTGAATCATAATCCAAACCTGTATCATAAAGGCACCTTATGGTGACCCCATTACAAATAACATCCTCACAAACTGGGGGGTGATAAGGTTCCTGTTGTCCATTAGGATTAACCTTTAATCTTCGCGTCCCCGACTTCATTGAAGCAATGTTTGAAGGTTTCCTTCTACAAAATTCGGTGTTATGGTTATCCTTCTTGCACCATTTACACCATCTTTTTCCTTGGTTCAACGGTTTTCTTTCATTGAACTTTTGGTCATTGAACTGTGAGTTTCTGTCGCGATAGTCATTTCTTGGCCGCTCAAAGTTTGTCCTACCTTTATTTCCCTGCTCTCTATTATCAAATTTATTAAATTGCTGTGGAGCTTTAAAATTGTCTATGTGCTTCTTTTTCGCACCACTTACCTCTGCCTGAGCTGCCTGATACCTCTCAGCAACATTTAAAATTTCCCCCAACTTCTCTGCACCTTGTTCCATGAGAAATTTTCTCATGTCTGGAGCCATGGACTCTCTCAATTGCTCAATCATGATCATTTCTTTAAGATCTTGGGTCTTCCCCAGAGCCGTCCATTTCTCCAAATAGGTTTCTAGTCTAGCAGAGAATTGGTGGTATGTCTCCCCAGACAACAGTTTGGCATTTCTAAATTTCTTACGATAAAATGCTGTCGTTTTTCTTCTGCCTCCCTTTGCTGCTCCCTTTGCTGTCGTTTTTCTTCTGCCTCCCTTTGCTGTAGTTTTTCTTCTGCCTCCCTTTGCTGTCGTTTTTCTTCTGCCTCAATCTGCAGCCTCTTAATTTCTCTATCAGCCTCAATTTGTAACCTCTTCTCTTCAGCTACCTTTCTATCTTCCCTTTCAATATATTTATCACATTCAGCCGTTACATATTGAATTAAAATTTGACCATCCATTCCCATCTCCTTTGCGGTCAGCACAGCAACTGATCGGAATTTTGCTAGCTCCGCCATACTTTTCAGACAATATAATAATATACAAGCTAAATCTCTAACCAGTAAATACACTAAGTACTTCTTATGACTATAGTCTAACTAATTCTAACTAACCAGTTAACTAATTAATTATCACTGGCTGTGAAGATTCACCAACTTTTATCTGCAGGGAAACTTTTAATTTTAAAGGGAATTTCACAATTTTTTCCCCTAATTTTATTTCTCCAACCAGGAGATCCTAATATTACTGTTGGGCTAATTATCCCGGACGAGCCCCCAATGTATGTAGTGGGTTTGATGGTATTGTATGATGGTGATATTACTAAATGTAATGTATGAGGCCAGCTGTGAAGGCTCCTGAGATAAAATGTAGTTGTGAATTGACAGAAGGCCTTTCTTGCTACCACTACGACCTCACACTTATTTTTTTTCTTTCTAATGAATGTATCTATGTAAAATGTCTAGGGTAATGATATGTAATGTGGTGTGATAATTATAGATATACCCACAGATATTTAAGCAGACTAATAATATTAACAAATGTTAAAATACACTGAACTAACTCACGTGTGTAAAATTTTTGATAGAATTATATTACATTTATTTGTTCTGGATCAAGTTTTATGTTGACCAGAACTTTAAAAAAAAAAAAAAAAAGGATTTAAAAATTATGAAAGAAATGCATGTAATGTTACATAATAAATGCAAGAGTGTACATATATAAGTACTAGACTAGTTAGTTTTATTAAAATGTTCTAGTAGTCATCTACTTGGGAGGATAGTTAATGCTTGTGCTGTTGGGGTGGCCTCATCACACCTGTCTATATTGACTACACAGTGTCCAGTAAATTGCAGGAATTTTATGGGGTATTAGTAACTAAAAGGCGTTGGTGAACTTCCAGCAGACCAGAGGCTCACTCATCTTGCATATGTAGCTCTGGTGCTGAAATCTGGTGGTCCCACCTCTCCGTGCTGGCGGGCAATAATAGTGGTCTCTGTCACAACGTACTGCACAGATACACTCGAGTAAGATCACCAACTGAATGGACACCGCCTTGTTGACAGCTGAAACTCACAGCTCAGATTATGAATAAAGAACACAGAAATGCTAGCAAAACTCAGCTGAGCTGCTGGCTATAGTATGGCGTCCCTGAACTTATTTCACTTTCTTTCATTTGGAAATCACCACACTTTAAAATACTGTGTCTATCATCGAACAACTATTGAGGAATGGCCCCACTTGCGCGTCTGAGCGCCGATAAAATGATTGTCTGTGGCCAATCACTGCCTAGGTTTATTTGAAATTCAAATTTCCTACCCTAAAGTCATTTCAGTCATGCTTCAGTCAAGTATGTATGTTTATCTGTTAGTCTGTCCGTCTCTACTTGTTTTTTTCAAAACATACTTGATTTTTGAACCAACCTTTCTCTCCCCTCCAAAATTTTGTCGTTAAAAGTTATATTTAGACACAGCTCCCACCAATGTCCCTTCGCTTCCCTACTAAGTAGATTTGAACACCTGCGTCTCGAGGTCGTGTTTTTTTGTGCAAATAGCGACACTTTTTATTCCATACAGTCTGTCGTTGATGTGAACAACACTGTCTTTTGTCATTATCTTCAATATTATCTATCCGTCTGTAAAATTAAGAACATATTAGTTCACTGCTCAGAATGGGCCATCCGGCCAGCTAATTTTTATATTCCTAACATTAATATTACGAAAAAGTTACTTTTTAATTTTTTTAATATTCCAAACATCCGCGTTCTGCCGCTGAATTCAAATCAAAGGCTTGGTATCGCAAAAGCGACCAATAAATGACTGTGGCGTAACATATCCAAGGTCCCTTCTGTCGAGTTCCTTACTTTATGTCAACTTGGGAAACGTGACTTTTCTCCGTTTCCCCCCCAATTGCGTCTCCTTAGCCTTTCTAGTCTCACGCAATCTTTCCAGTCATATTTTTTTCCTTTTTATCCGCCGTTCCCCTCCTGTCTAGCAAGTCAATTTTTATGGAGGGTGATGACCCGCGGTCTGGGCGATCATGTACTATCAGCAGCCTACGCATTATGTTTTTATCCTTACATGTTATCTTTGGAGGTATTTTACCGTTGTATCTCTGTCAATTTCACTACATAGTCGATGACAGGTAACTAGCCTGTACCGAAATGGATTCACCGCTGAAGATATAATTTTTTATGCCTGTAAATTCCTATCAAAGGGATCGTCGGTAACTACCGTGGATCTCCGTTGTATATATAATATTGGGAAGCCGTTGGGTCAGTCACTGCTAATCTAAGAGGTAATTCAAGTATCAATGCCTAAGTAACCATCTTACTGCATCAAGATTAATTATATTCGCGAAATCAGCACGATTCAGTAGTCATACAGAAACACCCATTGACATTGACACAACCACAAACAGTCCCAACAATATATATAGCAGCTCAACAATATGGCGGCGCAGTGTGCTCTGAAAATATCCAGTTTTCAGTAGCTGAATCGAACTCAAGTCTGCATTCAAACTCGGTTGAATAGAAGTATGCTGTCTTTCAAGGCGACAACATCCCGGACCTTGCAGCACTTTTAACGGGCATCCTATGTCAAGGACAACCCAGAGACTTTAACTTTCAAGTTTCAACATTGGACTCCGTCATTACAGTACTTCAAGTGGATGACTCAAACATGCAGTCCCGGATGCGAGGGATATCCTTTTTTTTAGCCGGTTGAGATAAGTAAAAACGTCGTGTTGTTATTACACCGTTTTACGTTTAGCTGTGCCTTGGCTTAGTAATATGTCCACTAATTTTTATTCATGTTTCATGTTCCATGTTCTATGTGTTTACGTGGGAGGTTGGGAATGGCGACTTAGGACGGAAAAATACCAGTTTCACCACAGGTCCGTCTTGAGTGTTCTATAGGAATTGTTTTGCAGATTTCCCTCAGTGGAATGTTCCTATGCGTGAGCATAGAAGGATTTTAGGTCCACTGTGTCTGGTAGTCTGTGACACCTGACTGTTTTAGTTGTACCGTCAAGTTTTAATTGTTGTTTTTGGTAGTTATTTTATTCGTACCTTAGTTTTATGATGTATTTTGTTAGTATTATGCGTCTTTATAACCTGACTTTCGTTGAGTTTTTTACAAAACATATGTTTTTACACTGTCTTGTCAATTGTATTGTTTAGTATTTGATCGCAGTTATCATCGTAATTCTTTACGACATTCCATTTTAGTTTCACATTTTATTTTTATTGGATTTCTGCGACTGTTTTCATTTGTCTTTGATTATCGTGTCGTGTCAGCATTGTGCCTATTGTCTGTCACGTTATTGCTTTCATAACATTTCATTGCATAAATTACATTATTAATTATTAATATAATTGCCTATTATATGACTTGGGGAGTCGCGCTAGCGTAGTGGTTACCACACCGCTCTGGCGACCGGGTGATGCAGGATCAAACCCGGGCGACGGCATTTGAGGATTTTTCGTCGACCGGGATTTGGACTGGATTAACTCGAGACCTGGCGAGAACATTTGAAGGAGTGTTGTCGACCAGGGATTGGCGGCTCCTGAGCCGACCCAGCTCTAATGGGTACCTCCGAAATCGGAGAGTATTTGCCTGAATGGCGAGGGACACCTGTCTCTGTACAAGAAAAAGGGATACTCACGTAAAATCAATGTCAGGTTAGACATTCATAATAACCTGAGATTTCGCCTTGAGTATTAGCGGGCGTACGAAAAAAAAAAAAAAAAAAAAAAAAAAAAAAAAAAAAAATATGACTTGAATTTACCGTTCTAGGACAGGAACGAAGACCACTCGTTATAGTAACACTTTTAAGTAGAATTATTACAGAGTAATATTGAATAATGTCTACCTTAGATTATTTTATTAAGCAGGCTAAGGCGCTTAATATACCTCCGGAAGAGATTAGATCATTTGCTATGACGGAATATAAAGAATCTCAGAGGCTGGAATCTCAAAGATTAGAAACTGAGAAATTAAAATCACAAAATCATCAGATGGAACTGGAACATAAAAAGTTTGAGGCTGAAGAAAATGAGAAAAAAATGAAACTAGCGGCTGAGGAAGAGGAGAAAAAAAATGAGATTAGCCGCGGAATTAAAAGAGAAACGGGCTGAGGAAAATGAGAAGAAGATGAAATTTGAGGCTGCAGAAAACGAGACAAAATGAGATTAGCCGCTGAATTAGAAGAGAAACGATTTCAGCGTGAGTCCGAACAGAAAAAATTCGAGGCTGAAGAAATATTTAAAAGAGATGCGGCAGGAAAAGAAAGGCTACTTAAAATTGAGATGGAAGTTAAACAAAAGGAAATGGAAGTTAAACAAAAGGAAATGGAAGAAAGAAGATTAATAGCTGAACAAAATACAAAAAGGATTCAGCTTGAGACAGACGAGAATGAAAGGAAACGTCAGCATGATTTGAAACTTGCCGAATTGGAATTTGATAGAATAAGATTGTCAAGTGAATGTAATACACAAAAGACTCAGGAAGGCCAGTCTTCATCTAGACATGAGAATTTTAGAGAGGTTTATCTCAAATTGCCAAAGTTTACTCCACCATCCGACGATGTGATTTTTTTTTGGACAGATTTGAGGCTACATGTCGGTCGTACAACTTGGATAAATCATTATATTGCACCCACTTATCCAGATTACTAACAGGAGAGGCAATGGCTGTTTATCACACTACTAGCTCTATAGATAAAAATGATTACGATGCTCTTAGGGCCGCTCTTCTTAACAAATTTCAAATGACAGAAGATCAATACAGAATGAAGTTCAAGTCTATGCTCCCACAATCTAGCAAGAATTTTGATGATTTTCTTTCTCAAATACGTCTTACCTTGGGACGATGGATAAAACTATCCAAGGTAGAGAAATCTTATGACGGTATGTTCGACTTATTATTACGAGATAAAGTTTTATCGGCAGTTAGTCCTGCATTTCTTGCGTTTCTACATGAACGTAGGCCTGGTAATATAAAAGAAATGTCAGAACATTGTAAAAATTTCTGCACCGCTCATCCTAACATGGATGTCAGCAATGCGTAGCTTAAGGACGATTTACCCGTTGCTTTCGCTATGCAACATAACAATTTCCCTAGAAATCGTTCGATGAGTAGCGATATAAATTTTCAAAGGGGAAGTAATAATAATTTCGACTTTGGTCATTTTCAAAAGGGGAAACAATACCAACAGTCTGCTCCATTTAATGTATCATGGGATCAATCTCACAGATCTCGAGATTTTATTAACAACAATCCTAAATATAATCAAGGTAATAATAATAAACAACATTGGAGATCTCAATCACATCATCCTGAAAAAAGAAATAGATTTATGAATAAGTCATTTCGCCAACATCACAACAGTGATAACTTTCATTGGCGGACTCATCCAAATTTTAATGATGGCAGAAACAGTAATTATAGCAATTTTAATGACAACAGTCAAATTCGATCGCAACGTAGAGATAGATCGTCGAGCACGCCACGACAACATTCAAATGTTGCTTCAATTGAAGCACAAACTAACAAAGATAAAGATAATAATGTTAATCAACATAACGCTATGTCTTGTATCGATCTAGAACAGGTAAAGACATGTCAAGAATGCTCAACGCTATTCCAGCCCAAGGCGATCACAACGCTGCGATGCGGGCACATTTTACCAAGTCTACCAGCAGTTTGTACAGCTACTTCTGCATCAGTTCACCATGGAAAGGGGTGTTTAAAATTTAACAGAGGATACGTCAACTCTATTCCTTGCTCTATCTTGTTTGATTCAGGCTGCAGTACAGTGGGAGTACGGAACTCTCTGATCGACCCCTCCTTTGCCACTGGCAACGTGGTCAAGTGTGTCACATTCGGGGGAACTGTGGAAACCTTCCCTACAGCCATCATTAACTTACATACACCTTTCTTTTCAGGGAAGATCCATGCCTGTCTTCTGCAGAATCCAGTTAGCGATGTGATCCTTGGTTGTATACACGGTATAAAAGAGTGTACACCAGAGCAGATTAATGAATGGGAAAAGCGACATATTCATGCTGCAAATGCAGTGGTTACCAGAGCGCAAGCTACTGAATTGTCGCATAAATCAACTTCTGAACCTACGGTTCATAATAGTAATGATGATGATTCTCCTATTTCAAGGGAGCTGTTTGCTAATTTACAAAAGAATGACAATTCGTTGCAGAGATTTTTTCAATTGGCGACTAAGAGAAATAATAACAACACAATTGCAAAGTCTAGACACCAATTTGCTCTTAAAAAATATATTTTAGTTAGATTAATAAGAGAAACAGATTCATTGGTGCGTTCACAAATTCTGGTCCCGTCTTCTATGAGACCTAGAATATTACGACATGCTCATGATTCTCAATGCGCAGGTCACATGGGGTTTTCGCGAACCAAATCTAGAGTGCTATCCGCATTCTATTGGCCTGGCGTTCATAGGGATGTTAATCTCTATTGTCGTTCCTGCTTGACATGTCAGGAAGTTAAAGTAAGTGGTCCATATCATGATGCTCCTATCCAAGCTGCGGACATACCTATTAGACCATTTGATAAAATGGCGATCGACATTATTGGTCCTATATTGCCATCTGCAAGAGGACATACACATATTCTTAAATGTATCGATATGTGTACGCGTTGGCCTGAGGCCATATCTCTTAAGAACACCTCATCTGCCAGTGTTGCAGAAGCTTTAATGCTGATCTTTTCACGCATTGGTTTTCCGCGTAAGATCCTATCGGATCATGGTGTCCAGTTTATTTCCGAATCCATGTCACAGGTTATGAAGACATTGGGTATAGATAGATCTCTCAGTTCAATATACCATGCAATGTCCAATGGGTTAATTGAGAGACAGAATAGGACACTTAAGCAGTTGTTGGGTAAGATGACTCAAGATCACCCTCAGGAGTGGGACCTGGTCCTACCCGCTGCTCTCTTCGCGTATCGCGAGGTGCAAAACCAAGCCACAGGGTTTTCTCCCTTCCAGTTAGTTTTTGGCATACAACCACGCGGACCAATGTCTTTAATCCATGATTTATTGGTTGAAGATAATATACATGAGGAAACTCAATCCTCATATGAATATGTGATCTCTTTGAGAAAGAGAATAATAGATGCCTGTAGGATAGCTACTGCATCATCCGAAGAGTCTAAAGAAAAAGCTCGTCTATTTGCAAATAGGTATAGACGTCTTCGCCAGCTTATTCCTGGTGTCATGAAATATTCTAATCCACATATATAAATTATTAGGTAAATATGAAGCCTAACAAATAAAATTAATAAAGAGAAGAGCAATGGTAAAATGACAGTGCTGTCACAAAGAATGTACTCGAAATCCCCTTTGTTTTCTGCTTCGTCTGCAAATTGTAACGCTTTCATGTTGATAGTAAAGCTTACTGTATTATTACCCGCCTTCTTCAATGAAACGTGTGCTGTATTTCTTGGAAAAGCATTGAGACGTACTGCGTAATGACCTAAATTAACCCTAACATTAATTATACTGCGTTACCAAAACGAACGAACAGATGGACTAAAGGGATAAAAAGAGAAGGGAGAGGCAGAAAGCCGAACACTAAACCCGCTTCGCGCGATACACAATTACTACCATCACGCGTGTAAGTCTACATGCACTAATTTTTTTTCAGACGGACAGTGATAAAATACACTACCCTTTCCCAGAGTTAGGTTTATAAATCATAACAGACTCTTATTAGAAAAGACAACATTATATGGGTTTACGTTTGAACACATAACAGTACCCAGACAGCACATCTTCTAAACAGGAGATAGAAGAAATTGCATATTTTGAACGCAGCCACGTAGCTCCTTTAAATTAGTATTTTTGGGTTCCTTAGGGTTTGCTGACAAATAATATGTAAAACGTTACGCAAATAGTCCAGGAATTAATAAATTATACCCAAAATAAAATATTGGGGGTGCCTGACAGCATAAAATCATTTCTGCTCATAAAATTTTTTTTATAACGTGTTTGAAAAAACCTTACGTTACATAAATAGCCTACCATGTAAACTCCAAATTGATTGGAGCGCAACAAATGAAAGCCTAACCACGATTGGTCGGGCTATAAATACTATCTTGGTTGTTAGGGGAGACGGGAAAAGATAACATTTTTTCAAACACTTGTCGAAACGTGGCTCATTGGCCAGTCTCGCTGATATACACACTTGGGAGCGTTAGTTCGAGACCACTAATTCAAATAAGCTTGATAAAGCGACAGTACGTTGAAGCCAGCTCACATTTTTGCTAAAATAAAAGCCTGGAACATAGGCAGAACGGAATTTGTGCCAGTTTGTGCCAGAATTCATTGCTAATCAACGTATCTGTGTTTATTTCCATGAAATTGTGGGACAGTGGTCTTGATGGTAGTGAGCAGCACCTGGTCATAGCTGTGCTGAATCCAGAGTCGGACAGCATACTCCTTGGTCTTTTTAGCTATCAGTGAGGTGTCTCCTGAGCCCAGAGGAGAATTCGAGCAGAGGAGTCCTTTCCTGCCGCCATCACTAAAGATAAGCAGAGTTGGCCAGCTGAGCTCAACATTATGTCCCCTCATCTTGAACTGACTTTTTTAAAATTAACATTAAGAGGGGAATTTACTTGTCTTAAAATCAGGAACTGTGAACATCTACAATAATGGTCCCTAAAGACAAACTATTGAAGTCATGATGACAAATACCAACAGAGCTTGAACAAAACAAAACCAGTATTACCTCATTTTACTACTACACAACTGACACACATAGAACATTTGTAATAATATATGTCACTACAATATTCATATTAAATACATTCTGTACATAACTTGTAATTTAAATTGATTGTGATTCCTGGTTCCCTTGTAGTTGAATCAGGACACTTATTCATTCATGCCAGTAATGAATACAAATTGTTATTTGAAAGTTTATCAGTGACTCTTTTAAGATATCTTTGTAGAGTGTTATATGTATGTGAGTGTCACAGTGTTGTCAAGAGTAGTGGATTAAATTAAGTTGTTTATCTGTCTGTTGTTGTGACTTACACTTCACCATACTCATACCCTAGACACATAACGTAGCATCACACTATTCCAGAATAATTCTGACTGAGATATATAGATATGTGGTAGCAAGTAAGGTTATATATATAATATACTACTCTTATTAGATATATATATACCTTCACAGCTGATCTCAGTCAGTACACTAAGTCCCTTATAAATATTTATAACATCCCACTTCACCACATATATTGGGGGCTCGTCCGGGATTTTGAATCTTTAACTATTAAAAATATTGGGGATAATTCACTTCAGGGAATATAAGAATTAAAAGGTATCCTTGGGTGGAATTAAATAAGGTTGAGCTCACGGTGCCTGTGTTGTCCATTAGAGATTGAATTGTTGGTTAGACATTGTATTAAGTTACCTGATAGACAATGGCGGACCTGGCCAAATTTCGATCTGCTGCGGTTCAGACTGCAAAAGAGTTAGGATTAGATGGGCAAGTTATGGTTGCCTATGTCACAACGGAATGTGACAAATTTATTGAACGCGAAGAAAGAAGATTAGAAAAAGAAGCCGAAAGAAAGTTAGAGGCTGAGACTAAGAGGTTGCAGATTGAGGCTGACAAAGAGGCTAAGAAATTGGAAGCAGAAAGAGAAGACAAAAGATTAGCTGCAGAAGAGAAGAAATTAGCTGCAGAAAGGGAAGAGAAGAAATTAGCTGCAGAAAGGGAAGAGAAGAGATTAGCTGCAGAGAGGGAAGCAGAAAAGGAGGAGAAAAGATTACAAAGGGAACATGAATTACGACTAAGGGAGTTTGAGTTTCAAGGCCATGCTCCTGAAAATGGTGCCAGCCCCTTTGCCTCTGATGCTACGGTTACTCAGGGAGCCTCAATCTCAGCTATGAATTTTCATTTAGATCATTTTGTTGAGAAAGACGATGATATTGAGAGCTATATAAATAGGTACGAACTATTAGCTACCACGTATGGGTTAGAGAGAGAAAGGTGGAGCTTAAAGTTATCTCAGGGACTTCGTGGGGCAGCTTATGAAGTTTTTTGCAAAAATGAGCAGAGGTGATCAGGAAAATTATGACATGCTAAAGCAGGCTCTTTTGTTAAGGTATGAAAAGAATGCAGAGTTTTACAGGAAAAAATTTAGGAATGCTAAACTACTGTCAGGTGAAACCTATCACCAGTTCTCTGCACGAATCGAGACATACTTGGAGAAATGGACTTCTCTGGGGAAAACCCAAGATCTTAAGGAAATGGTCCTTATAGAGCAATTAAGAGAGTCCATGGCTCCAGACCTGAGAAAGTTTCTCATGGAACAAGGTGCAGAGAGGCTGGATGAGTTGCTAAATGTTGCTGAAAGGTATCAAGCAGCTCAAGCAGAGGTAACAGGTAATAAAAAGAAACAGGTGGACAACTTTAGGGCACCACAGAACTTTAATAAATTTGATCCTAAGGATCAAAATAAAGGTAAGCACCAATTTGATAGGCCACGGTATGACAATAAAAATAAATTCCCACAATTCGATGAAAGGAAATATGATGAAAGAAAATCTTTCAACCAAGGAAAAAGGTGGTGTAAAAATTGTAAGATGAACAATCATGACACTGACCATTGTAGAAGGAAACCTCCTCATTTTGCTGCTATGACATCGGGGAAAAAGGAAAAGAAGGGCAAACCTGAAGAATTACAGGAACCATACCACCCCCCAGTGTGTGAAGATGTCATTTGTAATGGTGTCACTATAAGATGTTTATATGATACCGGTTTAGATTACGATTCCGTTGTGAGTTCTCACCTGGTGCAGGCCGATCAATACACCACAGAAACAGTGGAGATTCAAACTGCAACCAAGGATGTAGCTACCATGACACTTCCCGTCGCCCGAATAAAAGTGAAAACGCGATATGTGGAAGGAATCATAAAAGCAGCAGTGATAAATGAGCCAATCTACCCTCTAATATTGGGGTGTAGATATGTCTTCTTGGGGAATCCCAAGAGACCTGTGATATTGGCAACAGTGCAGACCAGATCACAGACAAAGAAGGAGGAGGATAATCCCATAAATACTCACCCAGATGAGATGAGGAAGGCACAGGCTGAGGACAAAACACTCAAGCCATGTTTCAAGAAGTTGCCCAAATCTCATACACCTCCAGGCAAGGGAGAGTTTTATATGAAGAACAAATTGATATATAGGAAGGCTGGATCTGAATCCAATGGTCACGGACAGCTGGTCCTTCCCACTTCATATAGGACTAAAGTGTTGGAACTAGGACATGCGATTCCCTTCAGTGGTCATATGGGAATCAGCGCAACAGGACAGCGAATAGCTTGTCACTATTTCTGGCCAGGAATAACTGAAGATATCAAACGATATGTAAAATCCTGTCCAGAGTGCCAACGAGTAGCACCTAAACATTGGACTGCACCAGCAACTCTGGGGGAAATGCCCATAGTGGGAACACCCTTTGAGAGAGTTGCCGTGGATCTTGTGGGACCTCTCACCCGAACCAAGAGAAGGAACAGCTACATTCTGACTCTGGTGGACACTTGTTCTATGTGGGGAGAGGCAGTAGCCCTGTCATCGATTGATTCTAAACATGTGGCAGAGGCATTGCTCACAATTTTCACAAGGTTAGGCTTTCCCAATCAAATCTTGACTGATAATGGCTCTCAGTTCAAGGGGAAACTAACTGAAGAAGTTTTCAGGATCTTTCAGGCCAAACACTTCCATTGTAGTGTGTATCATCCCCAAGGGAACGGCCCAAGTGGAAAGATTTAACGGCACATTAATGTCGATCCTGAGAAAGTTGGCACACGAAAAACCAGATACATGGGACCAGTATCTGCACGCCGCCCTCTTTGCTTATCGGGAGGTACCCCATAGTTCAACCGGTATGGCCCCGGCAACATTATTGTTTGGAAGGCCAATAAAAGGTCCACTTGAAGCTATGTTAAGAACGTGGACTGATGAAAAGGCAGAGGAAAACATTACATCTTCATACCAGTATGTGAATGAGCTGACCACTCGGTTAAAAACTGGCTGGAAACTTGCCAATGAAAATTTGAAACAAGCCAGGAAGAAACATGCTGCCTATTATAACAGGAAGGCGAAAGACAGAAATTTGGCTGTGGGAGAGAAGGTACTGCTTCTTTTGCCCGGGAGTCAGAATAAGTTACAAATTGGATGGCAGGGTCCATATACAGTTCTAGAGAAGGTGTCTAGAACAAATTATAAGATAGATAAGAAGGGGAAAGAAAAAATCTATCATGTGAATCTCCTGAAGAAATATTTGGAAAGAGAACATCAGGAAGAGACACACTTGTTGACCTTGTCCATCGCCATGGAGATGAAAAAGGAACCACTTTCATCATTTGAATATCCATTACACCCCTGTGAGACAGCAGCACAGGTGAAAATCAGTACACATTTAACGAAAACTCAGAAAGAGAGAGTGCAACAGGTTCTAAATAATCATGCAGAGGTGTTAACAGACCGACCAGGGCATACAAACCTATTGGAATATGATATGAAATTAATAGACTCCACACCTGTCTGTATGAAACCATATTCGATTCCGTTTGCTAAGGAAAAAGCTTTGAAGGAAGAGATAGACTATCTGTTGAAGGAAGGAATTATTTCGCACAGTGAGTCTTCGTATAGTTCCGGTGTTGTACTTTTAAGGAAGCCCTCTGGAGAACATAGACTCTGTATAGATTACAGGAGACTGAATGCTATTACAGAAGGACAGGTGGATCCATTGCCGGATACAAATCAGCTGTTTGCCAGACTAAATAAAGCTAAATATTTCTCAAAAGTGGATCTGAGTAAAGGATACTATCAGATTCCAGTAAAGCCTGAGGTTAGACCATACCTAGCTTTTAGTACCTCAGAAGGACACTATGAGTTTAATAGATTGCCATTTGGATTGAAGAATGCGCCTAGTGTCTTCTCTAGAATGATGAGAAAATTATTGGATCCTCTGAATAATCCCTGTATAACAAATTTTATGGATGATATCCTTATAGCAACAGAAACATTTGAGGAACACATTGACTCTCTGAACATGCTGTTTGATCGACTTAGGGAGGCAAATTTAACAGCCCGACCAACCAAATGTTGCGTTGGATGTAAAGAATTGGAATTTTTGGGACACACAGTTTATCAGGGAAACATGACCCCTGACCCAAAGAATTTAGAGAAACTACAGAAAGCCCCGAGACCACAAACCAAGAAGGACGTGAGATCCTTTGTCTCATTATGTGGTTTCTACCAGAAGTATATCAAAAACTTTAATTCCATATGTGCACCTTTAACGGAATTGACACGTAAAGGACTTCCAGATCGCATTACATGGACACCACAATGTGAAATGACTTACCAAGAATTGAAGGAAAAGCTCACAAGTAAACCCATTTTGAAATTACCTGACTTAAGTCAAGAATTCATAGTAAGGACGGATGCAAGTAATATTGGGCTAGGTGCAACTTTACTACAGAAATCAGATGCATTGGATGGGGAATTAAGCCCAGTGGCATATGCTAGCAGAAAGTTGAATAAAGCTGAAATCAACTACTCAACTAGCGAAAAAGAATGTCTTGCAGTAATATGGGCAATAAAGAAATTCAATATTTATCTATATGGGAAGGCATTTAAGTTGCAAACTGACCACAAACCTTTATCGTTTTTAGCACAGGCTAAGCATGAGAACTCTAGGTTACTCCGATGGTCTTTGCTTCTGGCTCCATATAATTTTAGCATTGAATATATATCTGGAAAAACCAATCTGGGAGCGGATTTTTTAAGCCGCCATCCGTGTGATGAGAATCACCGTAAACCCCAGAAATAATAATAAATTTCTCTATGTGTATATAGAATAAAGGACTGACATATAATGTCTGTTTTAAGAGGGGAAGTGTCATGAAATATTCTAATCCACATATATAAATTATTAGGTAAATATGAAGCCTAACAAATAAAATTAATAAAGAGAAGAGCAATGGTAAAATGACAGTGCTGTCACAAAGAATGTACTCGAAATCCCCTTTGTTTTCTGCTTCGTCTGCAAATTGTAACGCTTTCATGTTGATAGTAAAGCTTACTGTATTATTACCCGCCTTCTTCAATGAAACGTGTGCTGTATTTCTTGGAAAAGCATTGAGACGTACTGCGTAATGACCTAAATTAACCCTAACATTAATTATACTGCGTTACCAAAACGAACGAACAGATGGACTAAAGGGATAAAAAGAGAAGGGAGAGGCAGAAAGCCGAACACTAAACCCGCTTCGCGCGATACACAATTACTACCATCACGCGTGTAAGTCTACATGCACTAATTTTTTTTCAGACGGACAGTGATAAAATACACTACCCTTTCCCAGAGTTAGGTTTATAAATCATAACAGACTCTTATTAGAAAAGACAACATTATATGGGTTTACGTTTGAACACATAACAGTACCCAGACAGCACATCTTCTAAACAGGAGATAGAAGAAATTGCATATTTTGAACGCAGCCACGTAGCTCCTTTAAATTAGTATTTTTGGGTTCCTTAGGGTTTGCTGACAAATAATATGTAAAACGTTACGCAAATAGTCCAGGAATTAATAAATTATACCCAAAATAAAATATTGGGGGTGCCTGACAGCATAAAATCATTTCTGCTCATAAAATTTTTTTTTATAACGTGTTTGAAAAAACCTTACGTTACATAAATAGCCTACCATGTAAACTCCAAATTGATTGGAGCGCAACAAATGAAAGCCTAACCACGATTGGTCGGGCTATAAATACTATCTTGGTTGTTAGGGGAGACGGGAAAAGATAACATTTTTTCAAACACTTGTCGAAACGTGGCTCATTGGCCAGTCTCGCTGATATACACACTTGGGAGCGTTAGTTCGAGACCACTAATTCAAATAAGCTTGATAAAGCGACAGTACGTTGAAGCCAGCTCACATTTTTGCTAAAATAAAAGCCTGGAACATAGGCAGAACGGAATTTGTGCCAGTTTGTGCCAGAATTCATTGCTAATCAACGTATCTGTGTTTATTTCCATGAAATTGTGGGACAGTGGTCTTGATGGTAGTGAGCAGCACCTGGTCATAGCTGTGCTGAATCCAGAGTCGGACAGCATACTCCTTGGTCTTTTTAGCTATCAGTGAGGTGTCTCCTGAGCCCAGAGGAGAATTCGAGCAGAGGAGTCCTTTCCTGCCGCCATCACTAAAGATAAGCAGAGTTGGCCAGCTGAGCTCAACATTATGTCCCCTCATCTTGAACTGACTTTTTTAAAATTAACATTAAGAGGGGAATTTACTTGTCTTAAAATCAGGAACTGTGAACATCTACAATAATGGTCCCTAAAGACAAACTATTGAAGTCATGATGACAAATACCAACAGAGCTTGAACAAAACAAAACCAGTATTACCTCATTTTACTACTACACAACTGACACACATAGAACATTTGTAATAATATATGTCACTACAATATTCATATTAAATACATTCTGTACATAACTTGTAATTTAAATTGATTGTGATTCCTGGTTCCCTTGTAGTTGAATCAGGACACTTATTCATTCATGCCAGTAATGAATACAAATTGTTATTTGAAAGTTTATCAGTGACTCTTTTAAGATATCTTTGTAGAGTGTTATATGTATGTGAGTGTCACAGTGTTGTCAAGAGTAGTGGATTAAATTAAGTTGTTTATCTGTCTGTTGTTGTGACTTACACTTCACCATACTCATACCCTAGACACATAACGTAGCATCACACTATTCCAGAATAATTCTGACTGAGATATATAGATATGTGGTAGCAAGTAAGGTTATATATATAATATACTACTCTTATTAGATATATATATACCTTCACAGCTGATCTCAGTCAGTACACTAAGTCCCTTATAAATATTTATAACATCCCACTTCACCACACCTGGTGACGAGGCTTTTGTTTTACTGCCTTCTCATAACAATCGTCTACTGATCACATGGAGAGGTCCTTTTAGGATCATCTCAAGAATATCCGATGTTGACTACATCGTCGATATTAACGGAAAACACAAAACCTTTCACATTAACATGTTGAAAGAGTATTATTCACGTCTTGATTATTTACAATCAGTATTTCCAGCGACTGACGATCCTACTCCTCAGATTCACAACTATACTAATTTGTCAGTTACACAAGAAGAAGAGTCTTCTTTTCAAGATGTACAATAGCCCATACCAGTTGTACCTCTTCATTCCACGGAAAACTGGAATGATGTCACTATTTCTTCTTCTCTTTCGACTGATCAACCACAGCAAGTTTCATCACTACTTCAAACGTATGATAAGGTTCTCACTGACATTCCAGGTCATACATCAGCTATTCAGCATGATATTCTCCTAACTGATGAAACACCTATCCGTATTCGTCCATATCCCATACCTTTACACTTTAGAGATAAGGTCGAAAAGGAATTAGATGAGATGCTTCGATTAAACATAATTGAACCATCGTTGTCACCATACGCTTCATCTATGGTGATAATTAGAAAGAAAGATAATAACATTCGTCTATGTGTAGACTACAGAAAATTAAATAAAGTCACACCGATTTGACGCCGAACCTTTGCCACTTTTAGAAGATTTATTAGTAAAATTATCTCATTCTACTTTCTTCTCTAAGTTTGATCTGTCAAAGGGCTATTGGCAAGTACCATTGACAGAAAAGGCAAAGCCACTCACTGCTTTCTCGACTC
The DNA here is from genome assembly GCA_024509875.1 of Oreohelix idahoensis. Classification (NCBI taxonomy): domain Eukaryota; kingdom Metazoa; phylum Mollusca; class Gastropoda; order Stylommatophora; family Oreohelicidae; genus Oreohelix; species Oreohelix idahoensis. The sequence continues at coordinate 159,474 of JAMPIV010020091.1, forward strand.
CCCGGGGTCTATTCCAATGGAATTTTATGCCATTTGGGTTAGTTAACGCTCCTGCCACGTTCGTACGCATGATGCGTCAAATTCTATCTCATCATCCCAACGTCATTGCGTACATAGATGACATTTGTCTTTTCAGTGACTCATGGGAAGAACATTTAAAAGGATTAAACTCATTACTGTCCACGTTACAATATCATAACTTAACTGCTAAGCCATCAAAGGCATTTGTGGGTTTCCACGATATTTCTTTTTTTGGGCACCGTATTGGTCGCGGTATGTTATATACAGAGGACAGTAATGTCTCTAAAATCCTTAACATCTCCACACCTAAAACAAAGAAACAAGTGCGATCTCTACTAGGACTAGTACAATACTATGGGAAATTCATACCACATCTTTCGTCCATTACTGCTCCTTTCTCTTCATTACTTAGGAAGGGTGCAGCTAACGTGATTCGGGGTCAAACGAACATCAAATCGCGTTGGATATCAGAAAGAAATTTTTTTCGGATCCTTCTGTGTTAAGGTTGCCTAATGCGAATTTACCATTTGTCTTACGCAGCGATGCTTCTAATTACGGCGTGGGAAGCGTCTTACTACAAGAATATAATGGCACCTTGCATCCAGTTCTCTATGTATCACGGAAGTTAACTCCGACTGAACAAAATTACTCAGTTTTAGATAAGGAACTTCTCGGGCTTGTTTGGTCAATAACCAAACTCCAGAGATATCTGCTTGGATCACACTTTATTGTGGAATCAGACCAAAAAGCGCTTACTGCCCTCAACACAAAGGACGTGAAATCTGCCAAATCTACTAGGTATGCGATCGCTCTCCAACCATATAGTTTCACGATTCGATCCATACCTGGCACACAGAATGTTCTCGCTGACATTTTGTCGAGATGTCCGAATGAATCGAGTTAGCAGCTACGCACTAAAGACAACTGAACTTCGACACTGACAGTTCATCGAGTGTAACTTTTTACGTGTGATACCTCGATTATAAGAGTCATTAACATTCAGTCAAGTGAAATCTACAATGCTTATGTATCAAAATAACATGGAACGTTAAGGTATATGACTATCTTTGTGAAAATAACATTCACCTAATTATGACATTGAAGAGAGAATAACGTTGGAAAAGGATTATATTTTCTCACCGAAATAACATTTCTAGCACTTTGATTTCTTCGTGGAACTGAACTTGTTAGATTATTAACTGTTCTCTAACAGGAAAATGGAACTTCCGTTATTTAAGGAATTAATAACATTATTAGAGTGAAATAAATGAATTAATTAGATTATTAAACTTAGATACTTAGTTAGTTAAAATAATGATTAATGTAATTAACTATACAATATTTATGTGGATTGATCAATAGTTGTATTTAAGCACATTAATTTAACATTAGTACTTTAATTAGTACCACAAAAGGACTTAGAGACACGGTTAAGTGCGTTGATCTTACACGTGTTTAAATTGTATTCTTTCATTTTTTTTCTTTTTTTCACTTGTCATTTTAAAGACATATCCATCACTTCTCTGTTTATTCATTCGTTTCTCATCATTTCTTTGTATTTGCGTTTACATTTGTTTTAATTCAATATTTCTAATATGATAGTTTATTTCATTGACCACATTGTACCAAAGGTGTGCAATTGTGGATGTATGCTTTTATGCATACCTTTTGTTGATTTGAGTTAACTGGAATTTCATATTTTATGATTTTTTATCATGATATATTGGTAAAATAGTAATATGTAAACTTGACTCACCTCTATCCTCGAGTAGTAAAGAAAAAAATTAATATAATTAATTTTTTTGGGGGGATTGGTAAGGAATCTGTAGAGCCCTTTTCGTAGACCTCTACAGTCCTTTACAGATGAAGGTAGTCTCATATTATTAATATGTGGTCCTACCTCTGTAATAAACTTTACGGACCGACTTACATGATAGTAAGTATTATTGGTGAGTTTGATTTCATTAGCGCACGGTTGTGCACTAATGCGAATATGGGTTATCCTGTTCGCACGTGTATCTAGACAGTCAGTTGACGTCATGTGTGGGTTTGAGAAGCGAGAATCCCAAGTTCTACTAATGAAGCTTTGGGAGTTCGAAACCCGTGTTTTGAGTAAAGTATTTATGTTTAGACCCGGCCCTGCGGATTAGCAGTCGTAGCCGGCAGTCGTCCACGTAAGTGTCGATTCGTTGGAAGAACCAAGTATGTAATTTTTATAATAATAATGATTGTTCTCCAAAGTCGTGAGTATCTAGTCGATGACAGGTAACTAGCCTGTATCGAAATGGATTCACCGCTGAAGATATAATTTTTTATGCCTGTAAATGCCTATCAAAGGGATCGTCGGTAACTACCGTGGATCTCCGTTGTATATATAATATTGGGAAGCCGTTGGGTCAGTCACGGCTAATCTAAGAGGTAATTCAAGTATCAATGCCTAAGTAACTTTACATGCCTAGAATGTATTTAGTAGGAACCTGCACCTACGTTCGACTATGATTAGTTAATGAGGACTTCTTTACAAATGAACATACTCAAGATCGGGATCTTAGATACTACCAAGTATAATGAGAATCTCCTGTCCTTGAGGAAAGGTCAACCGTGATCAATATAACCTTGTACTTAAGTACTTCATGACCTTTATGACTATTGATGTATTAACTCAGAGACCTGGTCATAATTTGCTTGAGGATTCTTCTGAGACTATTTATTTGAATTTTTATTGAGGACATACGTCCACTATCATCATGTTGAATTACCTATTAACCGTCAACGTTGAATGTCTCGTCCCGTATGATGTGATGTCAATAAACAATGTATCAATTTTCAAGTAACGAGTTTGACTATCACAGTATTGGCACTTGTTGATGTGCCTACGTTGAGTTTTCATCTTACTGCATCAAGATTAATTATATTCGCGAAATCAGCACGATTCAGTAGTCATACATAAACACCCATTGACATTGACACAACCACAAACAGTCCCAACAATATATATAGCAGCTCAACAGATAGCCTTTAGCCGTTTTTGTTCCTAGTGTTTCTTTTTGCGTTTTCTTTTCTCTTCTGCTTGTTGTGAGAGCTTTTGTTCGCCCAATCTGACGCCGTATAGAGAATCTGCACTTGGTGCGACCGGCAGCTTCATCCTCCCAGGTTGCTGGATTTATCATCAGTGCCTTCATGTCTCTCTTGCCCATATCTTTGAACCTCATCTGCGGTGAACCTGCTGTTACTTTTTCATCTGCCGAATGTCCTTAGAAGATGGCTTTTGGGATGCGACCATCTTCCATGTTGCGGACATAAAAACGTCAGCGTAGTCTGCGCTGTCTAAGCAGTGTATGCGTGCTCTACAGGTCAGCAAATGACAGCACCTCGATTTGTGTCACTTTGTTCTTCCACGAAATACCGACGATGTGGCGTAGACACCGAAGATGAAGGTAATGAGACTTCTTTCTTGCTTAGCAAGTGTTTACCTATTTCGTAAGGTATAAAGAAATAGAAATCTAGACAACAGACAAACAACAGACGTGGTGGGGCTACTGGGGACTCGAACCTAGGACTTTCCCAACATTAGCCCAGCCTCGCTGAGAGAGGTAATCGTGAGTAACGTCATTGCCAACTAGACGTCACAACAATAGTGCTTCGTGGACAGTGGAACTTAGCAGGACAGCCAATGTAAGTACGGAATTACGGACCGACCCAGACTAATTAGCCAGTGCATTAACGACTATGCTACCGCATAGTGGTTAGTGCACTGGCTTTCTAGCTCATTGGTCTATGGTTCGATCCCCAGATGAGGTTGGATTATTTTAGGCCGCAAACGGCTCCTGGGTCGACCCAGCCCCAATTGGGTACCAGAGCAACTCTGGGAAGTTTAATTCGGCCGGCGTGATGCTGACCACATCACCCCTAGTGTGCCGATGGTCAAGAAAATATGGGCCTAACACCATATTCCCAATATGCCTCAATGGGCGTGTAACGGGATCCTTTTTTTTTAAATCAGACTAATTATAGACGCAATACCCTCTATAGTTTTCTTATCCACCACTATAGGCCAGATAACACAAGAGAAAGACCATAATACTGAAAGTAGAAAATGATATAATATTATTAATGCCTGCACAATACCAATTTCTTTCGTATTATTTGTTTACTTTTCACAATCCTGGGGCTTCGCCCTTTATTTTACACCAGTGACAGTCAAAGGCAAATTGTACGTGGCTGTCAATAATCTAAGCCTGACACTGCTGTCTTCATAAATTGTCAAGCAAACATCTGAAGCTGATCGATGAAGAATTAATGCTACGACGGAATAGAAACACAATTTTAGAAGTAACAGCCCCGTTTCAAAGTTATTTCTTTTTCTCTATTCGATATTATAGTCTTGTTATTTCCTTGTTGTTTTTCGTTCATGTTATTTGCAACAGCTACTACAGTTACTTGAGAGACTACTAATTTTATAACAACTATTTCTTCTATTTTTAGAGATTATACTGCTACTATGGTTTGCATCGTCGTCATCCTAGTAAAATTGGCTATGGGAATTAAAAACACAAAGAGAAAATAAATCACTTATAATTATATGACAACATTTTTTTGATATTGTGTAAAAACCTGTTTTGCAGCAAGTCATGAGAGTACAAGACTGAACAAGTAAAATCAAACTTTAAAAAAATAAACCATTTATACACAATTATACTCAATTATACATAGTATCAACTCAGTAGGTGCAGATACAATGAGATAATTTTCTTTTTAAATAATTTGAACATCTATTACTAGCTATTCCGTGAAGTTATCAGGGGCCTTCTGAAGGAAACAGTTAAAAAAAGAATTGAAAATCACTTCATCAGACTACATCATTAAGAGGTGACTAATGTTAGGTTAGCCCTACAAGACGCCACTAGGCGTAATGGCCACTGACTGCTTTGACAGTCGGCGGCTAAGGATCAAAGAAGAAGAAGAAGAATGTTAGGTTATGCATGAAGCTGACAACCTCCTCATGCTTAAAAACGTTTTGCTAAAGACAACACGCTGCTACAGCTTAATGCAGCAGTGGTGATTCTAATCTGAATGGGTAGGAGAAGGAACACAATGATACTATAATAATGATGATGAAGGGTCGCTATTTAAAGTACGCAGAGACTGGCACTGCTATTTCCGTTGTTTATATTTGTGATAAACGAGCGCAAAGGCCTTTTTGCTCCATCTTTTCCTACATTTTTCATATTGTATTTTCTCCGACATTTGCTATTTTATCCCATATTTGCGACCCACATTTGCTATTTCATCGTTGTGATTACTCGCGACCGGTATCTAGCGAACCACATTTGTTCTTTCATCGGGGTAAATAAAAGTCATTTGATTGAGTCCCCATGCCCGACATTATCGTTTGAAGCCCACATTGCATCGTGATAAATCTGGTAAAAACACATCTGGTCATCCGAATCAAACATCTGGGCATGCTGTAATTTCTATGACACCACATTGGACGCCCTGATTGGCCAGGGGAAAACGTCTCATGCTGTAATGGTGTTATCTTTGGTCGGCCGCTGTTCAGACAAGCGTTGGTTTACCACATTGGACGCCCACCTTGGCCAGATAAACAATAAACAATCAGAGGTCAAACTACACCCACGTTTGGACTGACAGGGGACAAGAGCGACCCTGTGAATGAGTGACCAGAGGGGCCATTAAGGATTGGTTGGTATGGGCGGAGCTGTACAAGAAACCCATATTGGACGGGCGGAAATATAATCTACTGCGTAGCTTGTTCTGGGAAGGAGTCCAGTTTTTTACCTTGTGAGGAAGAGATTAAACCCAAAAACGCCTAGCCTAATACACGTATTTATTCAGAATGGATATAATTCAGTTCTGTGATGAATTGTGTTCTTAAAGGATTTTGCGAAGGGAAAAGAAGGTTAGTAGGTCTTATACTTATTAATACATTTTCTTATTTTTGTTTATTTTAACCTCACAGCTAAAATGTGCGGAAGATAAAGTTTCAAATAATTCTTGGCATAACTGATGAATAAAATCAGAAGATTTTCCTAGAAGATGATATGATGATAGGAGGTAATTAATAGTTCATACGTCAACTTCATCATCATCACATTCTCCCATGCGCACACACTCTCATGCACAAGATATTTAACATCATTAGAATTGAACTCAGAGAGAGAGAGAGATGAATAATGAGCAGTAGTTTAAATGCAAGTCAACCAGTGATGTTAAATGTGAAAAACTTACGAAGACTTTTGTGTGTCTTCAGTTCATCAGAAGTCTGAGTCTACACGCAACGTGTCTGTCGTCTAACCATAAATAAGTTATCAAAAACGGACATTTGGCTAGCAGAATTCGCCCTAGGACATCTTTCATTCCTCAACTAAAAAGGAGTATTGTCTCACCCACAAGTCAGAAGGTGGACGCAGCATTTTTCGTCACCATATACTGCTTGCTCACAAGTTCAATACAGAGTTATCACAAGTTCAATACAGAGTTATCACAAGTTCAATACAGAGTCATCATAAATTCAAATCACTCGAAAGATCATTATTATCTGAAGTCAAGCAAAAGAGCTCAAAAGAGGAATCGCATATTTATAACAAGGCAACACCCTCTTAAGCGCATTCTATGAAGCAGACTATATATATATTTTATGAATCACGACTACATATGCAAGGTTATGAGTCTACATATAACTACCGATTCGTGAAGATATCCATTCTGGCCAGTACCCTTGGGAGATTAGACAACAGACTTTTTGTTCATATGACAACTATTAACTGTTGATCCACACTACAGAGATATACTCAAACAGTGAAGGAATATACATAGATATCTCGTCAGCGTTCTCCGTACGACAACAGTATTCATCAGAACGTCCTCAGCTTAGAGATACCCCACTCGACATAACGTATAACAACTTGGGACATTTTATGCATACATGTGAATCCTCATATCTAGGAGAAGCATTTAGAGACACATGGACTGTGTAGAGTACTCACCATTTTGGTAACACGTATCATATCACATCATCATTTCACTTTACACCAGTTCATTCTTAATTAACTATTACTTAATTAACTGCAATTTTATTATCTCATCTGTGTGTTTTGTGTGAATCGTCTTTCATTATCATCACGTTCTAACCATTACTAACCCTATATGTGTGGATATTTCATTAATAAACCCAACGATCAGTTGATCATTATCAAGAGTTTGTTAATGTATCACTCGTGCTGTCGGTGTTACATATTCACCTATAGGAACCTTTCTCTACTCAGATGAGGTTGGGGGCTTTTTCTTTACGGGATCTAAGGACAGAAGCTAAGGTCGTGGGGAAACAGAACTCTTTCCATAATTAATTAGAAAACACTGTCTAGTGGAAAGCACTCGCATTCCTGTCTTCTTATCCCTATCTCGAATAGGTCTTTATTCTTTCTTAACGAGCCAATTTCTAGAGACCTTATATCTATATCTCATAGACTATTCCTGGCAAAAACTACTGTAATAGTTGCCCCAGTGACTCACCACACGACAATTGGGGGCTCGTCCGGGATTAGTGAACCCGGACTTAGAAGTGTGATAAATCACATATTCATCCCTGCTAACCAGTTGCGATAATTGCAAAATTTGTTGGCATTTTGAGGGATTACCTTCTAGACTGACTCTTACTATAATTTGTCTATTTCATATGGGGGATAATTTATATCTGTAAAGCACGAGTGATACTTTTTAAATTAAGTGATAAACGTACAGAGTAAGCACTTTTTGAGAACAAAGGATACTGTAGGGTACTGAATTTTTTTATCTTTTTCTGTAACTGCTGGGAACATTTTTATCATAAATATTTAGTAAATTTTTCATAGAAACTTCGAGATAATCTGTTATATAATTTTTCAGAATATGCTGAGTGAGTGATTTTTTAAAGAACTATTTGAACTTTATTAGCAAGACGACTATCAGGCATTGAAAAAAACTCTCGGAAGTGGAACCTGAAACTTTCCCAGGGCATAAGAGGAGCCGTCTACGACGTCTTTAATAAACTCTTGGTGAGGTACGAGCTTCACTCAGAGGCTTATCGAAAAAAATTTCGAGGTTCTAGGAAGGAGGCCGGAGAGACTTTCTCACAGTTCGCAGCCCGTATTGAAGACTACCTAGTGAAGTGGTGTACACTGGGAAACTTTACCGAGAACTATGACGGGTTGAAAGAGCTGATTATGATAGAGCAACTAAAAGAGTCTATGTCGGTGGAAATGCGTAGATTTCTCACTGAAAACAGCGCTGACCGGTTACAAAATATTCTTACACTGGCAGAGCGATTCCAAAATGCTCTCATGGAGTCTCAAGGAGCTAGAAAGAAGTTTTCGGATCAGGCGCCAAAGCAACCTGCTCGCTCCCAACCAGACCAACAAAGCAAAGGACCACACATCTCGCATAAACAGCACGCAAAACAAGATAACTACAAAGAGCAAAACAAGAAAAATGCTGCGCCACACCAGAGACAGGGAGATAAATGGTGCAAGTACTGTCGCTTGAACTATCACAACACTAATAAGTGCAAGCGCAGACATCCTTCCCAACATGCTGCCTGTCTGCAGACAAAATCGTCACTCCGGAAGAAGCAGAGGACCGGAAACGTTTCTCATCCTCCCGTCATCGAATCAGTCCTCGTAAATGGACAATCTGTGGAGTGCCTTTATGACACAGGACTTGCTTTCGATGCGGTGGTCAGGGCATCTCTTGTCACCCCTGACCAGATAACAGAAGAGAGTGTCGACATCCAAGGTCCGACGAAGGATGTTGCACCCATGACACTGCCAATTGCACTTATCAGAGTTGAATCTCGTTACGTGACAGGAGAGATTCGTGCAGCTATAATGGAAGAACCAATCTACTCTTTAATCTTGGGATGTAGATATGTGTTCCTTGGAGAACCTACTCAACCACTAGTCATGGCGGCCGTACAGACTAGAGGACAGTCAAGAAAAGAGGCAGAGCAGGAACCTCCTACCAATATCCTCCCCGAGGAATTGAAGAGGGCCCAAATGGAAGATTCCTCACTGGCGCCCTGTTTTAAAAAATTACCTAGGACACACACCCCACCTACCAAGGGAGACTTCTTTATGAAAAATGGATTGATGTATCGCCGAGCTGGAAATGAAGGACAGGAACACAACCGATTAGTAGTTCCTGCAACCTATAGGAACCAGGTGCTTGAAATGGGCCACTCTATCCCATTTAGTGGACACATGGGAATGAGCGCCACGACTCAAAGGATCGCCTGCCACTATTATTGGCCAGGGATCACCGGCGACATTGAACGTTTCGTCAAGTCTTGTCCTCAGTGCCAGAAAGTTGCACCAAAACACTGGACGGCACCCATGACCCTTGGGGAGATGCCAATCTTGGGCACCCCATTTGAAAGAGTGGCCGTGGATATAATTGGACCACTGCTGAGAACTAAGAAGAGGAACTCCCATATCCTTACCTTAGTGGACACCTGTTCCATGTGGGGCGAAGCCATAGCCATGCCAGCATGCGACTCAGTGCATGTAGCTGACGCTTTACTTAATATCTTTACTAGATTGGGCTTCCCGCATGAAATTCTCACAGACGACAGGTCACAATTTAGAGGCAAGTTGACAGAGGAGGTGCTTAGAATATTCAAGACTAGGCATATCCATACTTCGCACTATCACCCCCAAAGTAACGGGCAAGTAGAGCAGTTTAACGGGACGCTCACCTCTATTCTTCGGAAGTTGGCACAGGAGAAGCCAGAAACTTGGGATCAGTATCTTCCTGTCGCATTATTTGCTTATAGGGAAGTACCGCATGCGTCAACTGGAGTTCCTCCCTCCACATTACTCTTCGGAAGACCTATTAAAGGTCCATTAGAAGCATTACTAAGAACATGGACAGATGCCAAGGTAGACGACACTGTCACATCAGCCTTCCAGTACGTCACAGACTTGAAACAACGCATGAAGACTGGCTGGGAATTAGCCACAGCGAAAGTACGGGAGGCTAGGAGGAAACATGCCAAATATTACAATCGCAATGCGAAGGACCGAGAACTAGCAGTAGGAGAGAAGGTGCTACTTCTTCTGCCAAGTAGCAGTAATAAATTGCAGATTTGCTGGAGGGGACCCTACGAAGTGGCGGAAAAGATTTCTCGCACCAACTATAAAATCGCCGTGAACGGAAAGCAGAAAATTTACCACTTAAATCTGCTTAAGAAGTTTTACGAGCGAGCCCCTGCCGAACCAGCGCACCTCATGACTATGGCGATTGCTATGCAAATGGAAGAAGAGCCATTATCATCCGTAGAGTACCCGGTGATACAGGAGGAATCACATTTAGATGTGAAAATAAGCTCCACCTTATGGGAAGCCCAGCAAGAAAAAGTAAGGAGATTGATGGAAAATAACGCCGACTCTCTGACAGACAAACCGGGCCGGACAAACCTGATGGAGTTTGACATGGAAGTCACGGATCCTACGCCCGTCCGAATGAGAACCTATCCGATTCCGTATGCCAAGGCGACGGCATTAAAGCAAGAAATTGATTACTTACTTAAATAAGGCATAATTTCAAAATCGGAGTCGCCTTACAGTGTGGGAGTGGTGCTGTTACGCAAACCCTGTGGAGAACACCGCCTGTTCATCGACTACCGACAGCTGAATGCGTTAACACAGTTCCAGCCAGAACCGTTACCGGACCAGAACCAGCTATTTACTAACCCGCCCAACCAAATGTCAAATTGGGTGTGAACAGCTAGAGTTCCTAGGACATACTATATCCCATGGGACCATGTTCCCCGAGACTCAAAACGTTGAGAAGCTGAGAAATGCAACGAGACCGTCCACAAAAAGGGATGTCCGGTCATTTGTATCCCTCTGTGGATTCTACCAGAGATATATAAAGGATTTTAATAGCCTCTGTGCGCCGCTTACATCGCTAACCAAGAAAGGAAACCCAGATAAAGTGAAATGGTCAGCAGAATGTGAACATGCATATGCACTCTTAAAAGAGAAACTCACCACAAAACCGATTTTACGGCTCCCGGATTTAACTAGAAAATCCACCTTGCGCACAGGTGCCAGTAACATTGGAATTGGGGCTACATTACTACAGCCAGATGACAGGAGCCCACCAAAACTATTTCCGGTCGCATATGCGAGTCGGAAGTTAAACCGAGCAGAACAAAACTATTCCACAATTGAAAAGGAATGTTTGTCCCTCGTCTGGGGAATACAAAAATTACAAGCATACCTGTACGGAAGGAAATTTACAATCCAGAGTGATCTCCAAGCTCTGACCTTCCTCGCAAATTCAAAGAATCTGAATGCTAGACTGATGAGGTGGTCGCTTGTTCTACAACCTTAAACGTTCCAAGTGGACTATATCCAAGGAAAACATAACGTAGGAGCGGAATTTTTAAGCCGTCATCCTATGAGGCAGGACGGAGAGCACAGACAAGTAGAGGAAAGGGTGGAAACCGGAGAGAAAAACGAAGATGAGGAAAAGAATTAAGGAATCCCGAGCAAGAAGGCTAAGCTCTCCTGAGTACAATTGACATTACAGTTGAGGAGGGCTATTGTGATAAACGAGCGCAAAAACCTTTTTGCTCCATCTTTTCCTACATTTTTCATATTGTATTTTCTCCGACATTTGCTATTTCATCCCATATTTGCGACCCACATTTGCTATTTCATCGCTGTGATTACTCGCGACCGGTATCTAGCGAACCACATTTGTTCTTTCATCGGGGGACATAAAAGTCCTTTGATTGAGTCCCCATGCCCGACATTATCGTTTGAAGCCCACATTGCATCGTGATAAATCTGGTAAAAACACATCTGGTCATCCGAATCAAACATCTGGGCATGCTGTAATTTCTGTGACACCACATTGGACGCCCGGATTGGCCAGGGGAAAACGTCTCATGCTGTAATGGTGTTATCTTTGGTCGGCCGCTGTTCAGACAAGCGTCGGTTTACCACATTGGACGCCTACCTTGGCCAGGTGAACAATAAACAATCAGAGGTCAAACTACACCCACGTTTGGACTGACAGGGGACAAGAGCGACCCTGTGAATGAGTGACCAGAGGGCCATTAAGGATTGGTTGGTATGGGCGGAGCTGTACAAGAAACCCATATTGGACGGGCAGAAATATAATCTACTGCGTAGCTTGTTCTGGGAAGGAGTCCAGTTTTTTACCTTGTGAGGAAGAGATTAAACCCAAAAACGCCTAGCCTAATACACGTGTTTATTTAGAGTGGATATAATTCAGTTCTGTGATGAATTGTGTTCTTAAAGGATTTTGCGAAGGGAAAAGAAGGTTAGTAGATCTTATATTTATTAATACATTTTCTTATTTTTGTTTATTTTAACCTCACAGCTAAAATGTGCGGAAGATAAAGTTTCAAATAATTCTTGGCATAACTGATGAATAAAATCAGAAGATTTTCCTAGAAGATGATATGATGATAGTAGGTAATTAATAGTTCATACGTCACCTTCATCATCATCACAGTCTCCCATGCGCACACACTCTCATGCACAAGATATTTAACATCATTAGAATTGAACTCAGAGAGAGAGAGAGATGAATAATGAGCAGTAGTTTAAATGCAAGTCAACCAGTGATGTTAAATGTGAAAAACTTACGAAGACTTTTGTGTGTCTTCAGTTCATCAGAAGTCTGAGTCTACACGCAACGTGTCTGACGTCTAACCAGAAATAAGTTATAAAAACGGACATTTGGCTAGCAGAATTCGCCCTAGGACATCTTTCATTCCTCAATTAAAAAGGAATATTGTCTCACCCACAAGTCAGAAGGTGGACGCAGCATTTTTCGTCACCATATACTGCTTGCTCACAAGCTCAATACAGAGTTATCACAAGTTCAATACAGAGTTATCACAAGTTAATACAGAGTCATCATAAATTCAAATCACTCGAAAGATCATTATTATCTGAAGTCAAGCAAAAGAGCTCAAAAGAGGAATCGCATATTTATAACAAGGCAACACCCTCTTAAGCGCATTCTATGAAGCAGACTATATATATATTTTATGAATCACGACTACATATGCAAGGTTGTGAGTCTACATATCACTACCGATTCGTGAAGATATCCAGTCTAGCCAGTACGCTTGGGAGATTAGACAACAGACTTTTTGTTCATATGACAACTATTAACTGTTGATCCACACTACAGAGATATACTCAAACAGTGAAGGAATATACATAGATATCTCGTCAGCGTTCTCCGTACGACAACAGTATTCATCAGAACGTCCTCAGCTTAGAGATACCCCACTCGTCATAACGTATAACAACTTGGGACATTTTATGCATACATGTGAATCCTCATATCTAGGAGAAGCATTTAGAGACACATGGACTGTGTAGAGTATTCACCATTTTGGTAACACGTATCATATCACATCATCATTTCACTTTACACCAGTTCATTCTTAATTAACTATTACTTAATTAACTGCAATTTTATTATCTTATCTGTGTGTTTTGTGTGAATCGTCTTTCACCATCATCACGTTCTAACCATTACTAACCCTATATGTGTGGATATTTCATTAATAAACCCAACGATCGGTTGATCATTATCAAGAGTTTGTTAATGTATCACTCGTACTGTCGGTGTTACATATTCACCTATAGGAACCTTTCTCTACTCAGATGAGGTTGGGGGCTTTTTCTTTACGGGATCTAAGAGCAGAAGCTAAGGTCGTGGGGAAACAGAACTCTTTCCATAATTAATTAGAAAACACTGTCTAGTGGAAAGCATTCGCATTCCTGTCTTTGTGTCCCTATCTCGAATAGGTCTTTATTCTTTCTTAACGAGCCAATTTCTAGAGACCTTATATCTATATCTCATAGACTATTCCTGGCAAAAACTACTGTAGTAGTTGCCCCAGTGACTCACTACACGACAATATTTAATATTTTATTAATTAATATAGTTTCATTATTTTAACCTGATTATACAATTATTGTATTCATTCCTCACCTGTTAGCTCTTCAAAGTGCACAGGCCTACAACAGACGTATTCCAAGTCTTTCTGTCTCGTGCCAAAAGGTTAATATCTCTGTCCACGTCCTCCTCTTCCTTCTGTGTCTGCCTTTAATTCTCTTCTCCACGTGCACTTTTGTCGCTAACTACTTCTCTTACCATAGGGGTTCCAGAACAAAGACTGCCTGGTAATACTAACAGCTGATCGCCTCAGTCTGTGTCCAGTCCATCTCTATCTTCCTCTTCTTTATTCTTGTTCTATTGGCACTTGTCTGGTTCTTGTAATCAGTTTCTCGGTAGTGACCACTTTAATCCTTCTATTCTACGCTAGAACCTATTTTGAAAGTCTGTAATATTTTTGTTTATTTTTTTGGTTGCTGTCGTCCCTTGTTTGTTAATTATTGTATGCTGTCTCGATAAATAAAAATAAACTGCCGGGAAACAAAATAATTATTCAAATCTATGCGGATAATGACTACCCACAACCCCTTTTTGCTTGCCACATAAATGGTAGATGTCTTGCTTAAATTACTATATGAGATGACTTAATACTGAAATAAAGACATATGTTTAATATAGAGGATCAAGACATTTATTAAACTGCCAGAACATAAAATAATTGTAGTAGACGAACGATTTTATTTAGTCCAGGACAAAACGACAGCCTTTTGCCCTCTACATACATGGTCTCTTGGTATGCTATTAAGGATAAAATTATACAGAGCTGTGGTCATTATGTTCCTGAAAACAGCAGTTAGTCATGTCAAATACAAGACAAGACTAAGAGAAAGAATATGTACATTTATTTATTGTTAATTATCATGCGCTGTAACAAAGACAAACAAACAAACAAAACCAGAAAGTTACGTCACTTGCTAGCTGTTGCGTGATAAATTCTCGCAACATCGTTTTATTACAATATCTATTTTATAACGCAAGGGCAACAACTGCTTGAAATTTATAGTCACTTTTCTCGGTAAGCATTTGTCTTCCCGCGTTGGTATTGAATGCAGTTAAGTTTTGAGCTGTGGTCTTTTTGCGCTGGACTGCGCATGACTGGTCTTGTTTTTTGGTCGATCGGTTTCCGCCCACCACTAGTGGAGTGAGCGATTTGAATGGCGAGAGAGATGCCTCGTTGAAGAGGGGATCTCCGCTATTTTTTGTTCTGTCAGGGATGTGTAGTCCTCTTAATGGATATTTCGTTTATTCGAGATAATACCTCTAGTGTTTCCCACATGTCGGGAGGCGTGATATTTCTGTGTATTTCCTGAAGGCAAGGTAAATTGACTTTTCATTAACTCTATCGATTTTGGGTCGTGAGCGATTTCGATTAATAGCCTGTCTTCGAAAGTCGTCGTCACGAGATGTTTTTTTCCCAGCTCACATGTCGCTGTATTGTACTGCATCGGTTGATGCATGTCCCAAGGACCATTACTTGCTACTTTGTTAAATGAACTAGGTTTGGAAAACCTTTATTATCTAGAGGATATTTTTGAGGACATTATTTATACTTCGGCAGACGTGTCTGTCTTGCTGAAGTCAGACTAAGGAGAGTGAACTGATCTCATACATCTGGTTATCTCCTGGCTGTTATAGAAAAGGATGGAGTTTTTCACCTGACTACATTTACAGCACTATGAAATATAACATGCATCTGACTCATCATTGTAATGCTGTCTACCGTCTATTGCTGTATTGAATGTTGCTGTGATAATGACTGTTTGATGTGCCTACACATTTGCGTAACCATTTTGTCACTGTGGCGTCCTCAATAAATAATGAAGAAAAACGTCAACGGCTGTTTCAAGACTCATTGACTTTATACGTCGTGAGTTTACTGACGTCCTATGTGGATTGCCCTGTTATTTTTGTATGAACATTGTTTGACTGAACACATCTGCACACTACACAAAACCAGACATGCGGATACCATCCATCATCATATGGCATCACGCATCATTTGGTGGCCATAAGCTGGTTTGATTCTGGTACCAGCAAACACGGGGTCCCTTACCCACTTCATTTTCAACAAGAATTCATCAGCATCCTTCAAGAAATTAACATTCTTCAATACAGTCAACATCTTCAAAATTTTCAAAGTACTCGGCGTTGCCCGGTAAAAGTCAAAATTTCAACTTTTTGACGGAAACAAGAATTTGACAGTACCCGGCGTTGTTACATGTTGCCGGATAACTCGGACTGCTGTTATCTTTTACGCAAGTCAAGCAAGTTGCTGCTGTCAAGGTTCCAGTGCTGTCGTTTTTGTGAAGGTCAAGTGCCGGTTGAAACGGGTTGTTTTCTGAAGAAGGCCAAGTACCGATTTCCATCAACTTACTTTTGGATTAGAAGGTCAAGTGCCGAAACAACTCAACACACAGTAATTCAGAAGCTCTTGTACCATCGTGTTAGCAGTGGAAGCAGTTCAGATGTGCCATCATCGTTGGAGCTTCGCTCTTTAGGACGTTGATTGACATCCGTTTTGTCTGCTGTTCTACGATTGGAAGCCTATAAGTTAAGTGGCCTGTTTGTATGTAAACTGTGCCCTTATACTTCTGCTGAGTCTTCTGTGTATCATCTCATTCTATATGTTATATGTCTATATGTTATTTGTATATTTATATGTTTATATTTCAGCGGGTTCTCGGTTGGGTGGTGTCTCCGTTAGATTATGCCACGTCATAGAGGTCGTCTATTGTGAGCGTTTTCTGTAGGGTTTGCAAATTTCCGATACTGGAATTTGCTAAGCGACTTCTGTTGCTATTTATGTTAGCTGTGATGACATGTTTTAATATTGTTTTCGTTATTATTTCGCATTCTTTAGTTTTGTTTTGATTTGTTTGTATTTGTTAGCCTACTCTTGTCTATAATTTAGTTTCATACAACATTTTTGTTTATACACTGTGGTGTCATGTATTTTGTTTAATTATAGCGCAGATATCGCCACATTTTTTGTGATATTTCATTAATTTCTGCTTTATTTTTAGTTGATTTCTGCGAACGTTTTTGTATTGTTGCTGATCTTTGTTATTGTTTACATTGTTTGCATTGTTTACATTTTCAATGTTTACATTCTGCATGTGTTTACATAGTCATTGTTTACAGTTATAGTAATTAGTTAATGGGCTATGCTAATGCACTGTTACTACTACACTGATGATAAATGAATGATGAATAGTGTCGTGCACTATTGAATGAGAAGTGCACTTATGATCAAGAATTGAGTGCTGATATTTCATATACAAGTTCTTTGATTGGAGACTTGTTTCCCACAGAGACTGGGATAATATAATGTGATGTGAATATACAAGTGCTTAATTAAGACTTGTTACACTTAGGTTTGAAATAAATTAGTTAATTATTTCAGGTTTTGGACTCATATGTTAGACAACATGTCTACATTTGAGCACTTTATCGAGCAGGGTAAATTGCTTGGGAAGACTGGTGATAAGTTAGAAGAATTTGCAACTGCTCGATATGATAAAGCAATGGAAGCTGAACAAAAGAAACTGCAGATGCAGGTGGATGAAAAAAGATTCCAAATGGAAATGGAAAAACAAAAAAGGGAATCAGAAGCTGAGGAGAGAAAACTCCAGCTACAGCTAGAGGCTGAGAATAAAAGACTTGAAAAAGAGGCTGAGAATAAAAGACTTGAAAAAGAGGCTGAAAATAAAAGACTTGAAAAAGAAGCTGAAAATGAAAGACTTCAAAAAGAGGCTCAGGCTGAGGAAAGAAGATTACAGAGAGAGTCTGATGAGAGGAAAGAGAAAGCAAAAATGGAACATGAAGAAAAGGTCTTAGCTTTAGAGTTGGAAAAATTGAAATTGACGAGCATGAGTAATGGTAATGATTCAAACAAGGGTTCATCTTCTGGGAAGGCTAATAATGATACTTTTAAGATTAAGTTACCAACATTTAGTCCTTCCAGTGATGACATAATGTTCTATCTGGACAGATTTGAACAAGCATGTACAGCTCATAACATAGACAAAGCAAAATATGTTTATCAGTTATCAGGGATACTGACAGGTAAAGCTCTAAGTATATTAAATATGGTGGATGAACCTGACAAGAACAATTATGAGGTTGTCAGGGCCGCTTTGTTAAAGAAATATCAGCTTAACGAAGACGGCTATCGTCTACAATTTAAAAACATGTTACCTGAAAATGGAGTTGAATTCTCCGAGTTTATTGCAAGAATACGCATTACTTTCTCACGATGGGTTGAACTATCTAAGACGGAAAAAACTTATGAAGGACTTATGGACTTAATACTTAGAGACAAAGTCATGTCGTCTGTCAATGAGTCTTTCCTTGCTTTCCTTCATGAACGTAAACCTAAAACAATAAAAGAAATGGAAGATTTCTGTTGCCAATACGTAACTGCGCACCCACACATAACCATGGGTAACTCTAAGGTAAAAGAAGGTTTACCAGTTGCTTCGGCAGCTCCGTATGGCCAAAACTTTGCTCGTAGATCCCAACAAAATTTTGATAGAAAGAGTAGCGGTAATTTCTGTCAAAATCATGGAAACCAATTTCATGGTGATTCTTCTTCGAAGAATTGGAGACAACCTGATAGTACTCGTTACTATCACCCTAATAATTATAAGCATTTCAAAAGAGGATATGGTAATAGAGGTTATTCCTGCCGAAGACCTCAGAACCAAACAAATAGATGTTCGCATCAATGTGAACATGATAGTAATCGTGGAAACTGGAATTCGAACCAGGATAACAATTACAATAGAGACAATAATAACTGCAGAGATAATAATAACTCTGATAACTTCAGAGGTAATAATAGTCGGGGTAGATCTCAACACAAAAAAAAGAGATATCAGCAGGCTAATGCTGTACAACAGGAAACTGAGGGAGCCTGTAATCATGTTGTTGATAGTAAAAACTTTGACGCTGTCACTGGTTCTGCTTTTGACTTTGAGAGAGCAAACAAATGCCCCCAATGCAGTACTTTATTCGAACCGGGTACCATAACTACTTTGAGTTGTGGTCACCCACTTCCCGCTCTTCCTGCTGCTGTTGCGCATGACGGGAGGGGTTCTTTAATTCTACATAAGGGTCTTGTTAATGATACTCCGGTCTCACTACTTTTCGATTCCGGATGCACCACTATTGGTGTTAGACAATCGCTTGTAGATCCATCTTGTGCTACAGGAAGGGTTATTAAATGTGTCACATTTAGCGGCACTCTAGAAAAATATCCTACTGCTGTAATTCGCATTGCCACTCCTTTCTTTACTGGAGATGTGCATGCTTGTCTCTTACCTAATCCTATTGCGGACCTTATTATTGGTCGTATTCACGGAGTTAGGGAGTGTACCCCACAGCAGATTGCTGCTTGGGAAGATAATAACATGCAAGCTACAAATGCAGTAGTTACAAGAGCACAAGCTCTACAAACACCCGAAACTTCACTGAATAGTGATAATGAAGTTGATAGCCAAGATAGTCACTTAGTAATCACTCGTGACTCTTTCATAAAATTGCACGAAGAAGATCCTTCTTTAAAAAAATTCTTCGTTCTTGCGAAGAAAGGTGATCCGAATCAGGATACAAATAGAAAATCTTGGATTGCAATGAGAAACGGCGTACTTGTACGTATGGTACAAGATTCGACTACGTCGGCACATTCGCAAATTCTTGTTCCCAAGAGCATGAGAGTGCAAATATTACAACATGCTCATGACTCGCAATGTGCTGGACATATGGGTTTTTCCCGTACGAAGTCGAGAGTCCTTGCGGCTTTCTTTTGGCCTTTTGTCAATAAGGACATTCGTATTTACTGCCGATCATGCAAGGTATGTCAGGAGGTCAAATCTAGAGGACCACGACATGCTGCGCCTATCCAGGCTGCTGACATTCCTATTCGGCCGTTTCAGAAAATGGCCATAGATATTATTGGCCCTTTTAAGGTCAAGTCGGCCAGAGGACATCAGTTTATCCTTACATGTGTCGATATGTGCACACGTTGGCCAGAGGCTATTCCTCTTAAGAGCATATCTACTACAGATATCGCAGATGCTCTTTGGTTGATATTTTCTCGCTTGGGGTTCCCCAGAGAAATATTGTCAGACCATGGCACTCAACTCATATCTGACACTATGTCACAGGTAATGTCTACCTTACATATTGAACGATCTCTCAGTAGTATCTACCATCCTATGTCTAATGGGTTAGTTGAGCGTCTGAATAGAACGCTCAAGACTTTGCTTGGTAAGATAACTGAAGATCATCCTCAAGATTGGGACAGGGTTTTACCCGCGGCTCTCTTTGCCTATAGAGAAGTCCCTAATGAACACACAGGATTTTCTCCCTTCGAACTTGTCTTTGGCGCGCGTCCACGCGGCCCTATGTCTTTATTACACGATCTCATCACTGCCGATGATATTAGCGATGAAACTCAATCCTCATATGAGTATGTCATTGCTCTTAGACAAAAGATCATTGAGGCATGTAAGCTAGCAACTGCTTCATCAGAAATTGCTAAAGAGAAGGCAAGACAGTTTGCTAACAAGAATAGATGTCTACGACAACTTTGTCCAGGTGACAAAGCATTCGTCCTACTCCCCAGTAGGGAAAATAGACTTCTTATTGCATGGAAAGGTCCGTATGCAATAGTCTCTCGGATTTCCGATGTTGACTATGTGGTCGATATTGATGGTAAGCATAAAACTTTCCACATAACATGCTTTCGGAATTTCACGAACGTCGGACTATTTGCTGCCTATTTTCCAGGCAACGGATGATGCTCCTGCACCTCACGGTCATTATTCATCCCTGTCTGTCATACAGGATGAGGAATCTACCTTCTCTGATGTTAATCTTCCCCTTCCAGTGGTTCCATTACATTCTACGGAATCTTGGAAAAACGTTTCTGTTTCTCCTAATCTTTCTGGTGACGAACATCGACAAGTCTCGTCGATGTTACAAACATTTCAGGATGTTCTCACTGACATTCCTGGACACACAGATGTCATAGAACATGACATAATTCTTACCGACAATAATCCAATTAGGGTTAGGCCTTATCCTATTCCTATACACTTTCAGTCGCAAGTGGAAAAGGAATTGGATGAAATGATTCAATTAAATATAATTGAACCATCGACTTCACCATATTCTTCTTCCATGGTTATTGTCCGGAAGAAGGATAAGAACATACGAATTTGTGTTGATTATCGCAAATTGAATCAGGTCACAAAGTTCGATGCTGAACCGATGCCTTTGTTAGAAGATCTACTGATTAGACTTTCTAATTCTAGATTCTTCACTAAACTTGACTTGTCTAAAGGTTATTGGCAAGTGCCTTTAGCAGAGCATGCCAAACCTCTTACTGCTTTTTCTACACCTAGGGGTCTATTTCAATGGAATGTTATGCCTTTTGGTCTCATGAACGCCCCTGCCACTTTCGTTCGCATGATGCGTCGAATTCTGTCACATCGTTCGGATGTCATCGCATACTTAGATGACATCTGTCTCTTCAGTGATACCTGGGAAGATCACTATTTAGGGTTATATGACTTACTGTCCACTCTACGTGAGAATAATTTGACAGCGAAACCTTCTAAAGCTTTTGTTGGTTTTGGTGAAATCTCTTTCCTGGGTCATCGTGTTGGTCATGGTCTCTTGAAGACAGAAGACCACAATACTTCCAAAATACTGAACATCTCTGTTCCTAAAACGAAGAAACAAGTTAGGAGTCTCTTAGGTTTAATTCAATTTTATGGGAGATTTATTCCAAATTTATCTTCGATCATGGCACCTCTCTCAACATTGTTGAAGAAAGGTTCGCCTAATCTGGTCCGTTGGTCTGAAGAATGCCAATCTTCACTAGACCAAATCAAGAATATATTTTCTTCTCCTCCCATCTTAAGATTACCTACTCTTGATAGGACTTTTGTTCTTCGGAGTGATGCTTCATCCACTGGGATTGGAGCAGCACTGATGCAAGAATATGCAAATACTCTGCATCCTGTTATGTACATTTCTAGAAAACTAAATGCGGCAGAGAGGAACTACTCGGTTTTAGACCGTGAGTTGTTAGCGATGGTTTGGTCAATTCTAAAGCTACAAAGATTCCTCCTGGGCGCACATTTCATCTAGAGACTGATCAGAAAGCTCTTACAGCTATTCAGACTAAGAATTTGAAGAGTTCGAGATCCACTCGATATGCTATAGCTCTTCAACCTTTTCACTTCACGGTACGAGCTATCCGTGGTGCGGATAATGTGATGGCTGACATTTTGTCTAGATGCCCACATGACTCCAACTAATACTTCTGTCCTATATTTCCATATATTACAGAGTCATAACACACCTATATTTCTACAATAGATTAGCACATCTGTACTTACTTTATATGTACACACTATCGTGCTTTGTTGTCATCTTCTTCTGTTCGTTTTTTAAGATGATAGAGGAGGACTGAGTAGTTAATATAAGGGCCGTTAGTTTACTAAACAGCCACAATTATTAATAATGTATTGTACCTTATGAAGCATATTAGTTATTAATTAGCATTATATTGCTTGTACTTTCTCAGAATGTCATTGTTGAGCTGAGGATTTACCTTACTAGTATCAAGCATGACGAGTTCTAGATTGTGTACTTACCCTCGGAATACCAGAGCATATGGCCTGGATCGTCATGTAGTTTAACTTTACTATGTACTTATGTCATTACATGTCAAAGAATGTACTATTTAAATTTTCCTATCAGATTTGTACATCCATTTTTAAAGACAATATTAGAGTATGCTGTTTAATGATGATTATGGTAACTTGCATACGTATATTGTGTTTACATGCTAACGTGATGTGTGTTGGTGACACCTCCCCGATGTGAATATTTTTTGAGACATATTTATTTTTCTGTTGAGGTATATCCTCACCAGACACTCTATATTTAGCGTCATGTTAGGCAATTTAATTAATTATCAGCGCATAATTCGTGCGTTTTGAGCCGCTTATCGCATGCTCTTTGATATTTAAAAAAAAAAAAAAAATATGTTCCACATTTTTTTTTTTATCGGGAGGAGGTGGTGATATGTTGCGTGATAAATTCTCGCAACATCGTTTTATTACAATATCTATTTTATAACGCAAGGGCAACAACTGCTTGAAATTTATAGTCACTTTTCTCGGTAAGCATTTGTCTTCCCGCGTTGGTATTGAATGCAGTTAAGTTTTGAGCTGTGGTCTTTTTGCGCTGGACTGCGCATGACTGGTCTTGTTTTTTTGGTCGATCGGTTTCCGCCCACCACTAGTGGAGTGAGCGATTTGAATGGCGAGAGAGATGCCTCGTTGAAGAGGGGATCTCCGCTATTTTTTGTTCTGTCAGGGATGTGTAGTCCTCTTAATGGATATTTCGTTTATTCGAGATAATACCTCTAGTGTTTCCCACATGTCGGGAGGCGTGATATTTCTGTGTATTTCCTGAAGGCAAGGTAAATTGACTTTTCATTAACTCTATCGATTTTGGGTCGTGAGCGATTTCGATTCATAGCCTGTCTTCGAAAGTCGTCGTCACGAGATGTTTTCCCAGCTCACATGTCGCTGTATTGTACTGCATCGGTTGATGCATGTCCCAAGGACCATTACTTGCTACTTTGTTAAATGAACTAGGTTTGGAAAACCTTTATTATCTAGAGGATATTTTTGAGGACATTATTTATACTTCGGCAGACGTGTCTGTCTTGCTGAAGTCAGACTAAGGAGAGTGAACTGATCTCATACATCTGGTTATCTCCTGGCTGTTATAGAAAAGGATGGAGTTTTTCACCTGACTACATTTACAGCACTATGAAATATAACATGCATCTGACTCATCATTGTAATGCTGTCCCCGTCTATTGCTGTATTGAATGTTGCTGTGATAATGACTGTTTGATGTGCCTACATATTCGCGTAACCATTTTGTCACTGTGGCGTCCACAATAAATAATGAAGAAAAACGTCAACGGCTGTTACAAGAATCATTGACTTTATACGTCGTGAGTTTACTGACGTCCTATGTGGATTGCCCTGTTATTTTTGTATGAACATTGTTTGACTGAACACATCTGCACACTACACAAAACCAGACATGCGGATACCATCCATCATCATATGGCATCACGCATCACTAGCACCCCATAAAAACACAGGAACGTTGACACAAAACATTGTTACATTACCATTAAACCAAAATTTACGACAGTGTTAAATACCTAACTGTAGCTATACTAATGTCTCTTCTATTATGAAGTCTGGGTTCCGCCAGTGTATTGCTGTCGTAACGACATTGCTTACCTCAGTCATAATCAATATTTAATATTTTTATTCAGAAAAATTAAACAGTTAATCTTTCGTTTACTTGTTCGCTTCATTGTTGCCGTGAGCGTCGTGGTGAGCTGAAGTTTGTAATTGTGGCTGATGAAGGGTAAAACCCGAAACGTCCCTTGTTTCACGTGAACCGTTAATTTGTAGAACTGATTCAATACTGTTTTATTGGTTTATATACTTATTGAGCTGAAGTTTGCGTACTTGAGACAAAAGTTGTCACATTGGCTGCTGAAATGGCTTGATGTTTTACGATTTCTTGCTTCCATATTTATGACGAAGAATTTCGCGTATTCCTTGTCAACAATTATTTTTCTGGGAAAGTAAAAAAACAAATTCCGG
The DNA here is from genome assembly GCA_024509875.1 of Oreohelix idahoensis. NCBI lineage: Eukaryota > Metazoa > Mollusca > Gastropoda > Stylommatophora > Oreohelicidae > Oreohelix > Oreohelix idahoensis. The sequence continues at coordinate 184,220 of JAMPIV010020091.1, forward strand.
ATGGTCAGTCTAAAACAAGCAGTTAAAGTAAAATGAAAAAAAATATATATTTAAAAAAAAAAATTCAAACTGTTGCCACATTCATGCGAGGCGCATCGTTCACCCTAGACACCGTCCAATCGTTATATTAGGGCGCATATCCAAATATAAAAGATCATGTGGTCTGGTGACTTCAAAAAAATGATATATCTGTATGTGAGAACGCATAATTCAAATAGCAGATTGTCAAGGGGTGTTTTGTTGTGGTTGTTAATGATATATGCTCTATTGGGACCGTGGTTACATTTGGTAGTTGTGAGTTGACCGATAGCTCAGAGTAATTGTTGTACGTTTTAGTGAGATACTAGAGTAGTGTTTGAGCTATCATCAGTCAGTTTGTTGTGAGTGAACATAATGTGAGCTGTCATCAGTCAGGGGGCCGCGGTAGCATAGTGGTTAGTGCACTGGCTTCCTAGCTCAGTAGTCTATGGTTCGATCCCCAGATGAGGTTTTTTTTAGGCCGCAAACGGCTCCTGTTTCGACCCAGCCCCAAATGGGTACCAGAGCAACTCTGGGAAGGTTAAGGCGTCCGGCGTGATGCTGACAACATCACCCCTAGTGTGCCGAAAAATATGGGCCTAACACCATATTCCCAATATGCCTCAATGGGTGTGTAACGGGATCCTATTCGACTGTGGAAATTGTCAAGAGAAGTCTAATCTGTTGTACCGTACATCTACTTATATGTGGGTTGATGACAGTAGATTTGTAATCCAGCAGCTGGTGTGTCATTGTAAATGCTGAATGACTACCCTTGTTACCTGTGTTACGTATATAATATATGATGTTGGCGACTGAACCACGGAATTTGTTCTTTCATTTTAACTACTTGTAACACGTTCAGTCGATGTGATGTCAATTTGAATGGCGTATTCTTCCATTAGAAAACAAAGCCAAAGGCACGCTCTAATCTAGATCAGAAGGAGCTGTAACACAGGTGTATAACACTCCAATAACTGAATAAGAAATGTTTAGCTTCTGTTCTAAGTTGAAGGTCCGGTTGGTTGGGATTGTAGCAAAGTTGATTTTGCTGTGGAGGTTATGATGGTATCCTAAAAGAATGAAAAGGTGTCTGCTATAACCGTGCGAGGTCAAGCAAATGTAGGCCTCTGACTCTATAAATGATGATGATGAATTATGTGCAGAGAACCTACAGCTACCCCCCTAGGTCTCACACGGTCACTCTTATGGCTCTAGTGTATGGTGTACCTAGTGTCTAGGGGAGAAATAAATGATGGTACACAACAATCAAACACTTTAAGTTTCTATTAAAGAAGATAATAACTAGCAGTTAAGTTTTTCTTTGAACAAATATCTACAATTTATTTTGCCTGTCCATTCATAGCTTGGGGACAGGTCTTTGAAAATAAGGACAAGATAGTTTACAGACTAGAACAATTAAAAATGTTGGGACAATCTGCCCAATAACTAAAAGTTATTATGTAGTTATAAATGTCCTTCCTGTATGAAATAATAAATTAGTTCACTTTAGTTATCTAATTTATAAATGTCCTTCCTGGATGAAATATTACAGAGTTCCCTTTAGTTATCTACCGGGAGAGTCACTGTATATGAGGGCTGTAGTTCATCCTACCCCCATAAAATTCCTGTGTAATATTTTTGAAACACAAGAAAATGTCAGAGGTTCCCCAGATGTTTTACTCTTCACCTGGGAGTCCTTGTTGTAAGATAATTCAATGGGTAGTTGCAGAAATTTCAAGTTCAACACTCGCCAAAGCTCCTACTGGATATTCGACAGCATATAAGCCTGGTTAGAGACTGGTTGGCGTTTATAAACACTCAGCAGGTTTCCTGTCACCAGCCGGCAACCGGAACATAGACCCTCTGCAACAAAAGGGCACCCTGGCCTTTTATCTCTGATCATTTATTCTAACACTTAATTTCCTACGTGGGTATGGGGTCAGCCTCACGTGCCTTACAAATGCACTCGCCCCGAATTGTACAGGACTCCCATCTGGTTGTGACCACACTGATGCGTGATGCCATATGATGATGGATGGCATCCGCATGTCTGGTTTTGTGAAGTGTGTAGATGTGTTCAGTCAAAACAATGTTCATGCAACAATAACAGGGCAATCCACATAGGACGTCAGTAAACTCACGACGTATAAAGTCAATGAGTCTTGAAACAGCCGTTGACGTTTTTCTTCATTATTTATTGTGGACGCCACAGTGACAAAATGGTTACGCAAATGTGTAGGCACATCAAACAGTCATTATCACAGCAACATTCAATACAGCAATAGACGGTAGACAGCATTACAATGATGAGTCAGATGCATGTTATATTTCATAGTGCTGTAAATGTAGTCAGGTGAAAAACTCCATCCTTTTCTATAACAGCCAGGAGATAACCAGATGTATGAGATCAGTTCACTCTCCTTAGTTTGACTTCAGCAAGACAGACACGTCTGCCGAAGTATAAATAATGTCCTCAAAAATATCCTCTAGATAATAAAGGTTTTCTAAACCTAGTTCATTTAACAAAGTAGCAAGTAATGGTCCTTGGTACCTGCATCAACCGATGCAGTACAATGCAGCGACATGTGAGCTGGGAAAAAACATCTCGTGAGCGATTTCGATTCATAGCCTGTCTGCGAAAGTCGTCGTCACGAGATGTTTTTTCCCAGCTCACATGTCGCTGCATTGTACTGCATCGGTTGATGGTACCAAGGACCATTACTTGCTACTTTGTTAAATGAACTAGGTTTGGAAAACCTTTATTATCTAGAGGATATTTTTGAGGACATTATTTATACTTCGGCAGACGTGTCTGTCTTGCTGAAGTCAAACTAAGGAGAGTGAACTGATCTCATACATCTGGTTATCTCCTGGCTGTTATAGAAAAGGATGGAGTTGTTCACCTGACTACATTTACAGCACTTTGAAATATAACATGCATCTGACTCATCATTGTAATGCTGTCTACCGTCTATTGCTGTATTGAATGTTGCTGTGATAATGACTGTTTGATGTGCCTACACATTTGCGTAACCATTTTGTCACTGTGGCGTCCACAATAAATAATGAAGAAAAACGTCAACGGCTGTTTCAAGACTCATTGACTTTATACGTCGTGAGTTTACTGACGTCCTATGTGGATTGCCCTGTTATTGTTGTATGAACATTGTTTTGACTGAACACATCTACACACTTCACAAAACCAGACATGCGGATACCATCCATCATCATATGGCATCAAGCATTCAGAGTTGTCACAACCAGATGGGAGTCCCTGTACAATCGGGGCGAGTGCATTTGTAAGGCACGTGAGGCTGACCCCCATACCACGTAGGAAATTAAGTGTTAGAATAAATGATCACAGATAAAAGGCCAGGGTGCCCTTTTGTTGCAGAGGGTCTATGTTCGGTTGCCGGCTGGGGGGGGGTGACAGAAACCTGGCTGAGTGTTTATAAAAACGCCCAACCCAGTCTCTAACCAGGCTTATATGCTGTCGAATATCCAGTAGGGAGCTTTGGCGAGTGTTGAACTTGAAATTTCTGCAACTACCCATTGAATTATCTTACAACCAGGACTCCCAGGTGAAGAGTAAAACAGCTGGGGAACCTCTGACATTTTTCTTGTGTTTCAAAAATATTACACAGGAAAGTTTATGGGGGTAGATTGAACTACAGCCCCTCAGATATACAGATACTCTCCCCCGGAGATAACTAAAGGGAACTCTGTAATATTTCATCCAGGAAGGACATTTATAAATTAGATAACTAAAGTGAACTAATTTATTATTTCATACAGGAAGGACATTTATAACTACATAATAACTTTTTAGTTATTGGGCCAGATGTGTCCCAACATTTTTATTGTTCTAGTCTGTAAACTATCTTTCCTTATTTTCAAAGACCTGTCCCCAAGCTATGGATGGACAGGCAAAATAAATTGTAGAATATTTTGTTCAAAGAAAAACTTACACTGCTAGTTATTTATCTTCTTTAATAGAAACTTAATCGTGTTTGATTGTTGTGTACCATCATTTTATTTCTCCCCTAGACACTAGGTACACCCATTTATGGGCACTAGAGCCATAGAGTGACCGTGTGAGACCTAGGGGGGTAGCTGTAGGTTCTCTGCACATAATTCATCATCATTCAGTTAGAGAGTCAGAAGGCCCTACATTTGCTTGACCTCGCACGTTATAGCAGTACACACCTTTTCATTCTTTTAGGAATACCATCATAACCGCCACAGCACAAATCAACTTTGCTACAATCCCAACCAACGGACCTTCAACTTAGAACAGAAGCTAAACATTTCTTTATTCAGTTTTATTGGAGTGTTTATAACCACCTGTGTTACAGCTCCTTCCTGATCTAGAACTTAGAGCGTGCCTTTGGCTTTGTTTTCCTAATGGAAGGAATACGCCCATTCAAATTGGACATCACATCGACTGAACGTGTTACAAGTAGATTTAAAATAAAAGAAACAAATTCCGTGGTTCAGTCGCCAACATCATATATTATATACGTAATCACAGGTAACAAGGGTAGTCATTCAGCATTTACAATGACACACCAGCAGCTGGATTACAAATCTACTGTCATCAACCCACAATAAGTAGATGTACGGTACAACAGATTAGACTTCTTCTTTGACAATTTCCACAGTCCCTCACGAATAGGATTCCCGTTACACACCCATTGAGGCATATTGGAATATGGTGTTAGGCCCATATTTTTTTCGGCACACTAGGGGTGATGTTGTCAGCATCACCGCGCGGACGCCTTAACTTCCCAGAGGTTGCTCTGGGTACCCATTGGGGGCTGGGTCCGAAACAGGAGCCCGTTTTGCGGCCTACAAAAAAAACCTCAATCTGGGGATCGAACCATAGACTACTTGGAGCTAGGAACCAAGTGCACTAACCACACTATGCACCGCGGCCCCCTGACTGATGACAGCTCACATTATGTTCACTCACAACAAACTGACTGATGATAGCTCAAACACTACTCTAGTATCTTCACTAAAACGTACAACAATTACTCTGAGCTATCGGTCAACTCACAACTACCAAATGTAACACGGTCCCTCCAATAGAGCATATATCATTTAACAACCACAACAAAAACACCCTTGACAATCTGCTATTTGAATTATGCGTTTTCTCACATACAGATATATCATTTTTTTGAAGTCACCATACCACAATGATCTTTTATATTTGGATATGCGCCCTAATATAACGATTGGACGGTGTCTAGGTGAACGATGGCGCCTCGCATGAATGTGGCAACAGTTTGAATTTTTTTTTTTTAAATATATAGTTTTTTTCTTTTACTTAACTGCTTGTTTTTAGACTGACCATCCGGAATTTGTTTTTTACTTTCCCAGAAAAATAATTGTTGACAAGGAATACGCGAAATTCTTCGTCATAAAATATGGAAGCAAGAAATCGTAAAACATCAAGCCATTTCAGCAGCCCAATGTGACAACTTTTGTCTCAAGTACGCAAACTTCAGCTCAATAAGTATATAAACCAATAAAACAGTATTGAATCAGTTCTACAAATTAACGGTTTCACGTGAAACAAGGGACGTTTTCGGTTTTTTTTACCCTCAGCTCAGCCACAATTACAAACTTCAGCTCACCACGACGCTCACGGCAACAATGAAGCGAACAAGTAAACGAAAGATTAACTGTTTTAAATTTTTCTGAATAAAAATATTAAATATTGATTATGACTGAGGTAAGCAATGCCGTTACGACAGCAATACGCTGGCGGAACCCAGACTTCATAATAGAAGAGACATTAGTATAGCTACAGTTAGGTATTTAACACTGTCGTAAATTTTGGTTTAATGGTAATGTAACAATGTTTTGTGTCAACGTTCCTGTGTTTTTATGGGGTGCTAGTGATGCGTGATGCCATATGATGATGGATGGTATCCGCATGTCTGGTTGACAGACAGCATTACAATGATGAGTCAGATGCATGTTATATTTCATAGTGCTGTAAATGTAGTCAGGTGAAAAACTCCATCCTTTTCTATAACAGCCAGGAGATAACCAGATGTATGAGATCAGTTCACTCTCCTTAGTCTGACTTCAGCAAGACAGACACGTCTGCCGAAGTATAAATAATGTCCTCAAAAAATATCCTCTAGATAATAAAGGTTTTCCAAACCTAGTTCATTTAACAAAGTAGCAAGTAATGGTCCTGGGACATGCATCAATTGCCTTCAGGAAATACACAGAAATATCACGCCTCCCGACATGTGGGAAACACTAGAGGTATTATCTCGAATAAACGAAATATCCATTAAGAGGACTACACATCCCTGACAGAACAAAAAATAGCGGAGATCCCCTCTTCAACGAGGCATCTCTTTCGCCATTCAAATCGCTCACTCCACTAGTGGTGGGCGGAAACCGATCGACCAAAAAACAAGACCAGTCATGCGCAGTCCAGCGCAAAAAGACCACAGCTCAAAACTTAACTGCATTCAATACCAACGCGGGAAGACAAATGCTTACCGAGAAAAGTGACTATAAATTTCAAGCAGTTGTTGCCCTTGCGTTATAAAATAGATATTGTAATAAAACGATGTTGCGAGAATTTATCACGCAACATATCACCACCTCCTCCCGATAAAAAAAAAATGTGGAACATATTTTTTTTTTTTTAAATATCAAAGAGCATGCGATAAGCGGCTCAAAACGCACGAATTATGCGCTGATAATTAATTAAATTGCCTAACATGAGGCTAAATATAGAGTGTCTGGTGAGGATATACCTCAACAGAAAAATAAATATGTCTCAAAAAAATATTCACATCGGGGAGGTGTCACCAACACACATCACGTTAGCATGTAAACACAATATACGTATGCAAGTTACCATAATCATCATTAAACAGCATACTCTAATATTGTCTTTAAAAATGGATGTACAAATCTGATAGGAAAATTTAAATAGTACATTCTTTGACATGTAATGACATAAGTACATAGTAAAGTTAAACTACATGACGATCCAGGACATATGCTCTGGTATTCCGAGGGTAAGTACACAATCTAGAACTCGTCATGCTTGATACTAGTAAGGTAAGTCCTCAGCTCAACAATGACATTCTGAGAAAGTACAAGCAATATAATGCTAATTAATAACTAATATGCTTCATAAGGTACAATACATTATTAATAATTGTGGCTGTTTAGTAAACTAACGGCCCTTATATTAACTACTCAGTCCTCCTCTATCATCTTAAAAAACGAACAGAAGAAGATGACAACAAAGCACGATAGTGTGTACATATAAAGTAAGTACAGATGTGCTAATCTATTGTAGAAATATAGGTGTGTTATGACTCTGTAATATATGGAAATATAGGACAGAAGTATTAGTTGGAGTCATGTGGGCATCTAGACAAAATGTCAGCCATCACATTATCCGCACCACGGATAGCTCGTACCGTGAAGTGAAAAGGTTGAAGAGCTATAGCATATCGAGTGGATCTCGAACTCTTCAAATTCTTAGTCTGAATAGCTGTAAGAGCTTTCTGATCAGTCTCTAGAATGAAATGTGCGCCCAGGAGGAATCTTGGTAGCTTTAGAATTGACCAAACCATCGCTAACAACTCACGGTCTAAAACCGAGTAGTTCCTCTCTGCCGCATTTAGTTTTCTAGAAATGTACATAACAGGATGCAGAGTATTTGCATATTCTTGCATCAGTGCTGCGCCAATCCCAGTGGATGAAGCATCACTCCGAAGAACAAAAGTCCTATCAAGAGTAGGTAATCTTAAGATGGGAGGAGAAGAAAATATATTCTTGATTTGGTCTAGTGAAGATTGGCATTCTTCAGACCAACGGACCAGATTAGGCGAACCTTTCTTCAACAATGTTGAGAGAGGTGCCATGATCGAAGATAAATTTGGAATAAATCTCCCATAAAATTGAATTAAACCTAAGAGACTCCTAACTTGTCTCTTCGTTTTAGGAACAGAGATGTTCAGTATTTTGGAAGTATTGTGGTCTTCTGTCTTCAAGAGACCATGACCAACACGATGACCCAGGAAAGAGATTTCACCAAAACCAACAAAAGCTTTAGAAGGTTTCGCTGTCAAATTATTCTCACGTAGAGTGGACAGTAAGTCATATAACCCTAAATAGTGATCTTCCCAGGTATCACTGAAGAGACAGATGTCATCTAAGTATGCGATGACATCCGAACGATGTGACAGAATTCGACGCATCATGCGAACGAAAGTGGCAGGGGCGTTCATGAGACCAAAAGGCATAACATTCCATTGAAATAGACCCCTAGGTGTAGAAAAAGCAGTAAGATGTTTGGCATGCTCTGCTAAAGGCACTTGCCAATAACCTTTAGACAAGTCAAGTTTAGTGAAGAATCTAGAATTAGAAAGTCTAATCAGTAGATCTTCTAACAAAGGCATCGGTTCAGCATCGAACTTTGTGACCTGATTCAATTTGCGATAATCAACACAAATTCGTATGTTCTTATCCTTCTTCCGGACAATAACCATGGAAGAAGAATATGGTGAAGTCGATGGTTCAATTATATTTAATTGAATCATTTCATCCAATTCCTTTTCCACTTGCGACTGAAAGTGTATAGGAATAGGATAAGGCCTAACCCTAATTGGATTATTGTCGGTAAGAATTATGTCATGTTCTATGACATCTGTGTGTCCAGGAATGTCAGTGAGAACATCCTGAAATGTTTGTAACATCGACGAGACTTGTCGATGTTCGTCACCAGAAAGATTAGGAGAAACAGAAACGTTTTTCCAAGATTCCGTAGAATGTAATGGAACCACTGGAAGGGGAAGATTAACATCAGAGAAGGTAGATTCCTCATCCTGTATGACAGACAGGGATGAATAATGACCGTGAGGTGCAGGAGCATCATCCGTTGCCTGGAAAATAGGCAGCAAATAGTCCGGACGTTCGTGAAATTCCGAAAGCATGTTTATGTGGAAAGTTTTATGCTTTCCATCAATATCGACCACATAGTCAACATCGGAAATCCGAGAGACTATTGCATACGGACCTTTCCATGCAATAAGAAGTCTATTTTCCCTACTGGGGAGTAGGAGGACGAATGCTTTGTCACCTGGACAAAGTTGTCGTAGACATCTATTCTTGTTAGCAAACTGTCTTGCCTTCTCTTTAGCAATTTCTGATGAAGCAGTTGCTAGCTTACATGCCTCAATGATCTTTTGTCTAAGAGCAATGACATACTCATATGAGGATTGAGTTTCATCGCTAATATCATCGGCAGTGATGAGATCGTGTGTAATAAAGACATAGGGCCGCGTGGACGCGCGCCAAAGACAAGTTCGAAGGGAGAAAATCCTGTGTGTTCATTAGGGACTTCTCTATAGGCAAAGAGAGCCGCGGGTAAAACCCTGTCCCAATCTTGAGGATGATCTTCAGTTATCTTACCAAGCAAAGTCTTGAGCGTTCTATTCAGACGCTCAACTAACCCATTAGACATAGGATGGTAGATACTACTGAGAGATCGTTCAATATGTAAGGTAGACATTACCTGTGACATAGTGTCAGATATGAGTTGAGTGCCATGGTCTGACAATATTTCTCTGGGGAACCCCAAGCGAGAAAATATCAACCAAAGAGCATCTGCGATATCTGTAGTAGATATGCTCTTAAGAGGAATAGCCTCTGGCCAACGTGTGCACATATCGACACATGTAAGGATAAACTGATGTCCTCTGGCCGACTTGACCTTAAAAGGGCCAATAATATCTATGGCCATTTTCTGAAACGGCCGAATAGGAATGTCAGCAGCCTGGATAGGCGCAGCATGTCGTGGTCCTCTAGATTTGACCTCCTGACATACCTTGCATGATCGGCAGTAAATACGAATGTCCTTATTGACAAAAGGCCAAAAGAAAGCCGCAAGGACTCTCGACTTCGTACGGGAAAAAAACCCATATGTCCAGCACATTGCGAGTCATGAGCATGTTGTAATATTTGCACTCTCATGCTCTTGGGAACAAGAATTTGCGAATGTGCCGACGTAGTCGAATCTTGTACCATACGTACAAGTACGCCGTTTCTCATTGCAATCCAAGATTTTCTATTTGTATCCTGATTCGGATCACCTTTCTTCGCAAGAACGAAGAATTTTTTTAAAGAAGGATCTTCTTCTTGCAATTTTATGAAAGAGTCACGAGTGATTACTAAGTGACTATCTTGGCTATCAACTTCATTATCACTATTCAGTGAAGTTTCGGGTGTTTGTAGAGCTTGTGCTCTTGTAACTACTGCATTTGTAGCTTGCATGTTATTATCTTCCCAAGCAGCAATTTGCTGTGGGGTACACTCCCTAACTCCGTGAATACGACCAATAATAAGGTCCGCAATAGGATTAGGTAAGAGACAAGCATGCACATCTCCAGTAAAGAAAGGAGTGGCAATGCGAATTACAGCAGTAGGATATTTTTCTAGAGTGCCGCCAAATGTGACACATTTAATAACCCTTCCTGTAGCACAAGATGGATCTACAAGCGATTGTCTAACACCAATAGTGGTGCATCCGGAATCGAAAAGTAGTGAGACCGGAGTATCATTAACAAGACCCTTATGTAGAATTAAAGAACCCCTCCCGTCATGCGCAACAGCAGCAGGAAGAGCGGGGAAGTGGGTGACCACAACTCAAAGTAGTTATGGTACCCGGTTCGAATAAAGTACTGCATTGGGGGCATTTGTTTGCTCTCTCAAAGTCAAAAGCAGAACCAGTGACAGCGTCAAAGTTTTTACTATCAACAACATGATTACAGGCTCCCTCAGTTTCCTGTTGTACAGCATTAGCCTGCTGATATCTCTTTTTTTTGTGTTGAGATCTACCCCGACTATTATTACCTCTGAAGTTATCAGAGTTATTATTATCTCTGCAGTTATTATTGTCTCTATTGTAATTGTTATCCTGGTTCGAATTCCAGTTTCCACGATTACTATCATGTTCACATTGATGCGAACATCTATTTGTTTGGTTCTGAGGTCTTCGGCAGGAATAACCTCTATTACCATATCCTCTTTTGAAATGCTTATAATTATTAGGGTGATAGTAACGAGTACTATCAGGTTGTCTCCAATTCTTCGAAGAAGAATCACCATGAAATTGATTTCCATGATTTTGACAGAAATTACCGCTACTCTTTCTATCAAAATTTTGTTGGAATCTACGAGCAAAGTTTTGGCCATACGGAGCTGCCGAAGCAACTGGTAAACCTTCTTTCACCTTAGAGTTACCCATGGTTATGTGTGGGTGCGCAGTTACGTATTGGCAACAGAAATCTTCCATTTCTTTTATTGTTTTAGGTTTACGTTCATGAAGGAAAGCAAGGAAAGACTCATTGACAGACGACATGACTTTGTCTCTAAGTATTAAGTCCATAAGTCCTCATAAGTTTTTTCCGTCTTAGATAGTTCAACCCATCGTGAGAAAGTAATGCGTATTCTTGCAATAAACTCGGAGAATTCAACTCCATTTTCAGGTAACATGTTTTTAAATTGTAGACGATAGCCGTCTTCGTTAAGCTGATATTTCTTTTAACAAAGCGGCCCTGACAACCTCATAATTGTTCTTGTCAGGTTCATCCACCATATTTAATATACTTAGAGCTTTACCTGTCAGTATCCCTGATAACTGATAAACATATTTTGCTTTGTCTATGTTATGAGCTGTACATGCTTGTTCAAATCTGTCCAGATAGAACATTATGTCATCACTGGAAGGACTAAATGTTGGTAACTTAATCTTAAAAGTATCATTATTAGCCTTACCAGAAGATGAACCCTTGTTTGAATCATTACCATTACTCATGCTCGTCAATTTCAATTTTTCCAACTCTAAAGCTAAGACCTTTCTTCATGTTCCATTTTTGTTTTTCCATTTCCATTTGGAATCTTTTTTCATCCACCTGCATCTGCAGTTTCTTTTGTGTTCAGCTTCCATTGCTTTATCATATCGAGCAGTTGCAAATTCTTCTCTTTTATCACCAGTCTTCCCAAGCAATTTACCCTGCT
>JAMPIV010020092.1:2500-5000 GCA_024509875.1 Oreohelix idahoensis
TAGAAAGGTAGGTTTTACATGATTGAGGTGTCGGTAAGGATTGTTTTACAAGATTGTGGTTTCGGTAAGGTTTGTTTTACAAGATTGAGGCAATATTTGCTATTGGAATTTTGTAGTTATGTTATAAAATAGATAGATAGATAGATAGATAGATAGATAGATAGATAGATAGATAGATAGATAGATAGATAGATAGATAGATAGATAGATAGATAGATAGATAGATAGATAGATAGATAAAATAGATAGATAGATAGATAGATAGATAGATAGATAGATAGATAGATAGATAGATAGATAGATAGATAGATAGATAGATAGATAGATAGATAGATAGATAGATAGATAGATAGATAGATAGATACAGATAGATAATAGATAGAAATAAATAGATAGATAAATAGATAAATAGATAATAAGAAAAGATATGATAGAAATAGGATAAATAAAATAATAGATAATATAGATATAAATAATAGATAGATAGATAAAATAATGATAATAGATGTATATATATAGATAGATAGAAAATAGATAGATAATAAAAAAAAAAATAAATATAGAATAGAATAGATAGATAGATAGATAGATAGATACATAGATAGATAGATAGATAGATAGATAGATAGATAGATAGATAGATAGATAGATAGATAGATAGATAGATAGATAGATAGATAGATAGATAGATAGATAGATAGATAGATAGATAGATAAATAGATAGATAAATAGATAGGTAGGTAGATAGATAGATAAATAAATAAATAGATAAAAAGATAGATAGGTAGGTAGGTAAGTAGAAAGGTAGGTTTTACAAGATTGAGGTGTCGGTAAGGATTGTTTTACAAGATTGTGGTTTCGGTAAGGTTTGTTTTACAAGATTGAGGCAATATTTGCTATTGGAATTTTGTAGTTATGTTATATAATATGTGTGAAATGAAAAAAAAAAAAAAAAAAAAAAAAAATCACTCTCGTATCGGTCAGTCTGTTGATAGATAGATAGATAGATAGATAGATAGATAGATAGATAGATAGATAGATAGATAGATAGATAGATAGATAGATAGATAGATAGATAGATAGATAAATAGATAAATAGATAAATAGATAGATAGATAGATAGATAGATAGATAGATAGATAGATATATAGATAGATAGATAGATAGATAGATAGATAGATAGATAGATAGATAGATAGATAGATAGATAGATAGATAGATAGATAGATAGATAGATAGATAGATAGATAGATAGATAGATAGATAGATAGATAGATAGATAAGAAGATAGATAGATAGATAGATAGATAGATAGATAGATAGATAGATAGATAGATAGATAGATAGATAGATAGATAGATAGATAGATAGATAGATAGATAGATAGATAGATAGGTAGATAGATAGATAAAAAAAAAAAAAAAAAAAATAATTTTAAAAATTAGGTGTAAAAGATAGTAAGATAGATTGTTTTAAAAGATTTTTTGAAGTTTCGGTAAGGTTTAAAAATTTTACAAGATTGAGAGCAATATATTGCTATAATTTTGTAGTTAATAAAATATAATAAAAAAATGAAAAAAAAAAAAAAAAAAAAAAAAATTACTCTCGTATCGGTCAGTCTGTTGATAGATAGATAGATAGATAGATAGATAGATAGATAGATAGATAGATAGATAGATAGATAGATAGATAGATAGATAGATAGATAGATAGATAGATAGATAGATAGATAGATAGATAGATAGATAGATAGATAGATAAGAAGATAGATAGATAGAATAATAGATAAATAGATGGATAGATAGATAGATAGATAATATAGATAGAAATAGATAAAAATAAATAGATAGATAGTAATAAATAAATAGTTTTAAAAGATTGAAATAGTAAGAATGTTTTAAAAATAGATAAAAAAATAAGGTTAGTTTTACAAAAATTAAAAATAATATATAATATAAATTTTATAAATAGTTTAAAATATGATAGAAAAAGATAGAAAAAAAAAAAAAAATTTTAAGTTAATAAAATAATAAAAAATAAATTATAGAAAAAATATATAAAATAGATTAAAAAAAAAAAGAAAAAAAATAAAATAGATAAAATAGATAGATATATAGATAATAATATATAAAAAATTAGATAGATATAGATAGATAGATAGATAGATAGATAGATAGATAGATAGATAGATAGATAGATAGATAGATAGATAGATAGATAGATAGATAGATAGATAGATAGATAGATAGATAGATAGATAGATAGATAGATAGATAGATAGATAGATAATATAATAGATAATAATAGATAAATAGATAAAATAATAATAGATAAATAAATAATAAAAATAAAAAATAATAAATAGATAAATAATAAAAAATAATAGATAATAAAAGAAGATAGTAGTATAGTAGAAGTTTTAATAAAAGGTTTTACAAGATTGAGGTGTCGGTAAGGATTGTTTCAAAAGATTGTGGTTTCGGTAAGGTTTGTTTTACA
>JAMPIV010020092.1:10000-12500 GCA_024509875.1 Oreohelix idahoensis
GATAGATAGATAGATAGATAGATAGATAGATAGATAGATAGATAGATAGATAGATAGATAGATAGATAGATAGATAGATAGATAGATAGATAGATAGATAGATAGATAGATAGATAGATAAATAGATATATAGATAAAAAGATAAATAGGTAGGTAGGTAAGTAGAAAGGTAGGTTTTACAAGATTGAGGTGTCGGTAAGGATTGTTTTACAAGATTGTGGTTTCGGTAAGGTTTGTTTTACAAGATTGAGGCAATATTTGCTATTGGAATTTTGTAGTTATATTATAAAATATGTGTGAAATGGAGGTCTGTTGATAGATAGATAGATAGATAGATAGATAGATAGATAGATAGATAGATAGATAGATAGATAGATAGATAGATAGATAGATAGATAGATAGATAGATAGATAGATAGATAGATAGATAGATAGATAGATAGATAGATAGATAGATAGATAGATAAAATAAAAAAAATAGGTATGTAGATAAGTAGCTAGTTAGAAAGATGGATACATACATATGTAGAAAAAAAAATAGATAGATAGTTTATAAGATTAGATAGATAATAGATAGATTTTTAAAAATATAATTATAAGATAGATAGATATTATTAAATATATAGATAGAAATAGATTAGATAGATAAATAATTAAAAATAAATAAGAAAGATAGAGAAATAGATAAGATAAAATAAATAGATAAAAAAATAGATTAGATAAAAAAGATAATAGATAATAGAAAGATAGATAGATAGATAGATAGATAGATAGATAGATAGATAGATAGATAGATAGATAGATAGATAGATAGATAGATAGATAGATAGATAGATAGATAGATAGATAGATAGATAGATAGATAGATAGATAGATAGATAGATAAATAGGTATATAGATAAAAAGATAGATAATTAGGTAGGTAAGTAGAAAGGTAGGTTTTACAAGATTGAGGTGTCGGTAAGGATTGTTTTACAAGATTGTGGTTTCGGTAAGGTTTGTTTTACAAGATTGAGGCAATATTTGCTATTGGAATTTTGTAGTTATGTTACTCTCGTATAGGTCAGTCTGTTGATAGATAGATAGATAGATAGATAGATAGATAGATAGATAGATAGATAGATAGATAGATAGATAGATAGATAGATAGATAGATAGATAGATAGATAGATAGATAGATAGATAGATAGATAGATAGATAGATAGATAGATAGATAGATAGATAGATAGATAGATAGATAGATAGATAGATAGATAGATAGATAGATAGATAGATAGATAGATAGATAGATAGATAGATAGATAGATAGATAGATAGATAGATAGATAGATAGATAGATAGATAGATAGATAGATAGATAGATAGATAGATACATAGAAAAATAGATAGATAAATAGATAGATAGATAGATAGATAGATAGATAGATAGATAGATAGATAGATAGATAGATAGATAGATAGATAGATAGATAGATAGATAGATAGATAGATAGATAGATAGATAGATAAAAAAATAGATAGATAGATAGATAGATAGATAGATAGATAGATAGATAGATAGATAGATAGATAGATAGATAGATAGATAGATAGATAGATAGATAGATAGATAAAAATAAATAGATAATAAAATAAATAATAATATAGAAAATAATATATAGATAGTAGTAGTTAAGTAGAAATTTAGGTTTTACAAGATTGAGGTGTCGGTAAGGATTTTTTTACAAGATTGTGGTTTCGGTAAGGTTTGTTTTACAAGATTGAGGCAATATTTGCTATTGGAATTTTGTAGTTATGTTATAAAATATGTGTGAAATGGACTTTAAAAAAAAAAAAATTTCTCTCGTATCGGTCTGATGTGATAATAGATAATATAGATAAGATAGATAATATTGATAGATATTATAATAGATATAGATTTGATAGATAGATATATTTAAAATAGATAGAAATAGAAAAAAAATAAAATAAAAAATAGATAGATAGATAGATAGATAGATAGATAGATGATAGATAGATAGATAGATAGATAGATAGATAGATAGATAGATAGATAGATAGATAGATAGATAGATAGATAGATAGATAGATAGATAGATAGATAGATAGATAGATAGATAGATAGATAGATAAATAGATAAATAGATAGATAGATAGATAGATAGATAGATAGATAGATAGATAGATAGATAGATAGATAGATAGATAGATAGATAGATAGATAGATAGATAGATAGATTTTTAATTTAGAAGTTTTTAATATTTTTTTTATAGATTAAATCGGTAATGAGATTTTAATAGATTTGTGGAATTTTCGGTAAGTTTTTTTAAAGATAAAATAGGTAATAAAAAAAAAAAATATAAAAAATAGATATCGGTAATTTGTTTTAGATGGATAGATAGATAGATAGATAGATAGATAGGTAGATAGATAGATAGATAAATAGATAGATAGATAGATAGATAGATAGATAGATAGATAGATAGATAGATAGATAG
>JAMPIV010020092.1:20000-22500 GCA_024509875.1 Oreohelix idahoensis
TAGGTTTTACAAGATTGAGGTGTCGGTAAGGATTGTTTTACAAGATTGTGGTTTCGGTAAGGTTTGTTTTACAAGATTGAGGCAATATTTGCTATTGGAATTTTGTAGTTATGTTATAAAATATGTGTGAAATGGACTTAAAAAAAAAAAAAAAAAAAAAAAAAAATTCATTCTCGTATCGGTCAGTCTGTTGATAGATAGCAATATTTGCTATTGTAATATTGTATTTATATTTTATAATATGTTTGAAATGGACTTAAAAAAAAAAAAAAAAATTTACTCTCGTATCGGTCAGATAGATAGATAGATAGATAGTCAGATAGATAGATAGATAGATAGATAGATAGATAGATAGATAGATAGATAGATAGATAGATAGATAGATAGATAGATAGATAGATAGATAGATAGATAGATAGATAGATAGATAGATAGATAGATAGATAGATAGATAGATAGATAGATAGATAGATAGATAGATAGATAGATAGATAGATAGATAGATAGATAGATAGATAGATAGATAGATAGATAGAATAGATAGATAGATAGATAGATAGATAGATAGATAGATAGATAGATAGATAGATAGATAGATAGATAGATAGATAGATAGATAGATAGATAGATAGATAGATAGATAGATAGATAGATAAATAGATATATAGATAAAAAGATAGATAGGTAGGTAGGTAAGTAGAAAGGTAGGTTTTACAAGATTGAGGTGTCGGTAAGGATTGTTTTACAAGATTGTGGTTTCGGTAAGGTTTGTTTTACAAGATTGAGGCAATATTTGCTATTGGAATTTTGTAGTTATGTTATAAAATATGTGTGAAATGGACTTAAAAAAAAAAAAAATTCACTCTCGTATCGGTCAGTCTGTTGATAGATAGATAGATAGATAGATAGATAGATAGATAGATAGATAGATAGATAGATAGATAGATAGATAGATAGATAGATAGATAGATAGATAGATAGATAGATAGATAGATAGATAGATAGATAGATAGATAGATAGATAGATAGATAGATAAATAGATAGATAGATAGATAGATAGATAGATAGATAGATAGATAGATAGATAGATAGATAGATAGATAGATAGATAGATAGATAGATAGATAGATAGATAGATAGATAGATAGATAGATAGATAGATAAGTATTAATAATATATAATAGATAGAATATAAATAATATAAATAGATAATAAATAGATAAATAAGGTAATAATTTAGATAAAGATAGAAAAAATAAATAAAAAAAAAGATTACTCTGATCGGATATATTGATAAGATAGATAGATAGATAGATAGATAGATAGATAGATAGATAGATAGATAGATAGATAGATAGATAGATAGATAGATAGATAGATAGATAGATAGATAGATAGATAGATAGAAAAAATAGATAGATAGATAGATAGATAGATAGATAGATAGATAGATAGATAGATAGATAGATAGATAGATAGATAGATAGATAGATAGATAGATAGATAGATAGATAGATAGATAGATAGATAGATAGATAGATAGATAGATAGATAGATAGATAGATAGATAGATAGATAGATAGATAGATAGATAGATAGATAGATAGATAGATAGATAGATAGATAGATAGATAGATAGATATATATATAAAAAGATAGATAGGTAGGTAGGTAAGTAGAAAGGTAGGTTTTACAAGATTGAGGTGTCGGTAAGGATTGTTTTACAAGATTGTGGTTTCGGTAAGGTTTGTTTTACAAGATTGAGGCAATATTTGCTATTGGAATTTTGTATTTATATTTTATAATATGTTTGAAATGGACTTAAAAAAAAAAAAAAAAAAAAATTTACTCTCGTATCGGTCAGTCTGTTGATAGATAGATAGATAGATAGATAGATAGATAGATAGATAGATAGATAGATAGATAGATAGATAGATAGATAGATAGATAGATAGATAGATAGATAGATAGATAGATAGATAGATAGATAGATAGATAGATAGATAGATAGATAGATAGATAGATAGATAGATAGATAGATAGATAGATAGATGGATAGATAGATAGATAGATAGATAGATAGATAGATAGATAGATAGATAGATAGATAGATAGATAGATAGATAGATAGATAGATAGATAGATAGATAGATAGATAGATAGATAGATAGATAGATAGATAGATAGATAGATAGATAGATAGATAGATAGATAGATAGATAGATAGATAGATAGATAGATAGATAGATAGATAGATAGATAGATAGATAGATAGATAAATAGATAGATAGATAGATAGATAGATAGATAGATAGATAGATAGATAAATAGATAAATAGATAAAAAGATAGATAGGTAGTAGGTAAGTAGAAAGGTAGGTTTTACAAGATTGAGGTGTCGGTAAGGATTGTTTTACAAGATTGTGGTTTCGGTAAGGTTTGTTTTACAAGATTGAGGCAATATTTGCTATTGGAATTTTGTAGTTATGTTATAAAATAT